>CAUOFW020000825.1:734987-817179 GCA_963454935.2 Ilex paraguariensis | reverse complement strand
AAAAAAAAAAGTGAGAAAAGACATTCCAACTAAAATTTAGGGAGTTGTTTACGATATCGAAAAAAAAAATAAATCGTACTAATATTTATTATTTTTATAGGTATTTTTATTATTATTAGATGTATTTTTATTATTGTTGTGATATCGAAAAAAATAATAAAAATAGTAACTAAAACAATGGTAAAAACACCAAAAAAAGTGGTATTTTTTTTGTATCGAAAAAAATATAATAAAAATACTTACAACAATAGTGACAAAAAAATCCACAAAAGTGATTAAAAATTTGTTTTAAAAATATTCATAGAAATTATAAAAACATTCATAAAAATAATAATTTTTAGAAATACAGTACCGAATTTTTTTATTCAATACCATAATCAAGTCCAAAATTTAGAAGGGGTCGTTTTTCTTTGTACTTTGTTTCATGTGAATCCCAATGTGTTTCCTATTTAAAGTAATTTATATGAAAAGCTTTATTTAAATCAATGTTTATAATTTTAAAAAAATGTTGCATTAAAAACATAATTTAAACCATGTTCTATAAAAGACTAACCTTAAATAAATTTATACTACTTATAAATGTCGGCATCTATAAAAAAAAATTTAATTTTCTATTTTACCCCTAATTATTACCTTAAAAGCTATTATGCCCACAAAATATTAGTTAGATAAATTTACCTTACAAAAATTTTTAGAATTAGAACTAAAATTAGTTTGTGTTCAATTGAATTAGTGTTTTCATTAAAGTGATAATGAACACCCAAAAAAGGGTATTCTTCATTTTAAAGTGATAATGAACCCCCAAAAAGTATTTTTCATGAAATGAAGAGATTAATTTATGTCGAAGATTAATCTAATCTCCTAATATTTAATTACTAGTTATTACCTGCGCCTGAAGACATAAAATAATAAAAAATAATAAACAGTAAATATATTTGTATTCATATGTAAAATCAAATCACAAACATAGAGAAGAGATAAAGGAATTTAAGCATCGCTTTTTATAGTGGGGGTGAGAAGTGGTGGGCAGTAGTGGCAGTAGTAGGAGACGGTGATGATTTTAGTGGGTGACAATGACCGTGACAATGACAGCAATAGTGGTGGCGGTGGCGGCGTCAGCGATGGTGGTGGTGGTGGCGGGGGCGAAGGCGATGGTGGTGGCAGTGGTGGAAGTGGTGGTGGCGGTAATGGTAGCAGTGGCGATGGCGGGGGTGGTGTGTAACGGGTGGTGACGACGGTGATGGTGGTGGTGACGCCGACAACAACGATAGTGGCGGCGGTGGTGGAGGTGGCGGTAGTAGTGGTAAGACGATTTCAAACACTATTTTTTTTTAAAGTATTTATGATAAATAATTTCTAAAAGTACTTTTAAAAAATCACTCTAAACACATCCCTTATGAGCCTAGTTTTTCTATTAAATTTAGGTGTTAATATTAGGTGTCAGATTAACTTTAAAATAAAATTTAAAACGATCTCAACCGCGAATAGCAAAAGTCATTTTGTTTATCTTTTGAAATTTGAATTGTAAGCTATTTTATTATATAGATTTATTATTAGTAGGCTTGTAATGTTTTAGGATTTGTTATTATATTATGGTTCGAATTAATTTTGTTACCGGACTTTTTGAATTCATGTGGTGGTGGAATAGTTTTAAATTAGTATGTTATATTTTGGAGTTTGTTGATCTTGTGTTGTAATATTAGAAAGTCTTATTGGATTCAAGAAGTCATTAAATGCGTAGAGCAGTAATTTTTTGTTTCGTCATCTTCATACACTTCTTATTTTTAAAAAATATAATTAAAATTTTATTATCTAGATTTTTTTTTCACGTTCAACGCATGTGTGTATTACTAATAAAAACTAACATGGATAAAAAATAAAATTAGAGAACCACGGAATAAAAGTTTGGACTTCTCGGCTGTCCATCGTGCAGTCACAAGTTAGTAGGCCTGCTTTTTTTTCTTAGCAACTTTGATGTATGGAGAGGACAGGCACCCAATTTTGTCTTGTCTCTCTTAATTTTGGAAATTTTTTATTAATAATTAAACTAGAAATCACTATGGATGAAAATTAAGCATTAAAAGGGCGCGCTAACGCAACATTTTCTCCTTCCAAATCCTCGAATTTCTATAAAGGAAAGAAAAATAAATGAAAAGATTGATCAAATTCTCGTTTTTCTTTCACCTTAAAAACTCTAAACAAGATATTTTATTGTTTATAATAGAGTCAAGTTTGTTAAGATCTCTTTTTTATAAATGAACTTAAAAAATTGTTCAAATTCGACTTGTTTAATCGAACTCGAATCGAGTCGAATTTTGGTCGTGTCTGTGGAGAAAAATACAATACTTCACGTGTAGGGTCTTTTTATTCAATTATATACGAGCAATCGCACAGTAAACCTAGAACGTGGGTGAATAGGTACAATTATCTCAATTTTAACCCAATTTGACTACAATTACCTCTTTTAAGTCTTCTCATGATATGACAATCTAAGTAAGAACCATCCTTTTTTAACCCCCACAATCCAAAATATCTCATGATGATTAGTGTATTAATTTTATCAATTTTTTGATTAACACTCAATTTTAAAAGATGACCTCAATCAAGGCAACCCAAACTCTATCAAGCAACTATATGTGATATGTCAATTTAATATTCCATTTATCAAACACATAGTGCACGTGTGTGTATCAAATCACAAGTGTATATGTAAAAACAATAAATAACACAAGCGAAGTGGAAACCCTTCTCGGAAAAAATTGCTGAGAACATTCTTGATTCACTAAAGCCTAATCCACTAAATCAAAGTCTCCTTCCTTCATAGATTCTCCGTCGAAAGTTCCTCTCCGACATTATGATTACNGTGTATCAAATCACAAGTGTATATGTAAAAACAATAAATAACACAAGCGAAGTGGAAACCCTTCTCGGAAAAAATCGCTGAGAACATTCTTGATTCACTAAATCCTAATCCACTAAATCAAAGTCTCCTTCCTTCATAGATTCTCCGTCGAAAGTCCCTCTCCGACATTATGATTAGNATTCACTAAAGCCTAATCCACTAAATCAAAGTCTCCTTCCTTCATAGATTCTCCGTCGAAAGTTCCTCTCCGACATTATGATTACCTTCACTTGGACCTCCCCGTTGCACAGTTTGTCTAGGTCTCAAGCAATCTTCAAGCATTCATACCCAAAACTCTTAGTTTGAACATTCTAATAGGTTTGGTCTTCACCCAATCACGTCAGGTCAAAGACATGTCATCCATGTCGGAGACTAGAGTATTTATGAAAGATAAATTTCTCATGACTTGACTTTAAAAAATTGTCAAAATTTAAATNCAAGCATTCATACCCAAAACTCTTAGTTTGAACATTCTAATAGGTTTGGTCTTCACCTAATCACGTCAGGTCAAAGACATGTCATCTATGTCGGAGACTAGGGTATTTATGAAAGATAAATTTCTCATGACTTGACTTTAAAAAATTGTCAAAATTTAAATTCAAAACATTTGAATTGCTCGGAGTCACTTGGAAAAACCCATTTCACTCCCAAAACTTGGATGCTTAAGCCCTTCCTTAAGGATGACGTATTATTTGCTCTCCAGTGGAATCATAAATACATTGGTCAATTTTGAGAATTTAAACTGTTGTCCAATTAAAGCAAAAGATGTATAAATTTTCTATTATTTGAACCTATTTATTCGAAGATCTTGATAACAGGCGAATGTTGTAAAGTATTCTTAACCACAAAACAAGTTGTGTTCTGTCTTTTTTTCTCAACAATGAAACAAAGTGATAATGAAACATCGCGACATGAGAAAAACATGAGAGAGATGAAGGCAGATCTTTATCAGTCCTACGGACATTTGATGTGGTTTATCTTTGTTACGATCTTGGCCTCAAAAACATTATCACTTCATCCATCTTTCACTCTCTCTCTCTCCTATTTTCCTTCATGTCATTGTATTTCAGTGTCACTCTCTTTCACTGTTGAAAGCCAAAACATAAGTAAAACCTTAATGACAGGAGATTGGAGTAGTATCCTTAACCACATAACAAGTTCACCGGACAAATTCCAACTCNAAAACATAAGTAAAACCTTAATGACAGGAGATTGGAGTAGTATCCTTAACCACATAAACAAGTTCACCGGACAAATTCCAACTCTAAGCCTATCCCAAGCCAAGGCATGCCTCAAAGTTCGAATGTTAACACAGTCTTCACCCATCTGTTCCTGTGATTGGGAAAAAAGGAAAATTTGGGAAATGAATTTTTTCTCTCAAAGACGGTTCCACTCAGAGAAATCTGCTACCTATATAGAACTGATAAGTTGAAACATTAAACATAAAGAATCTAGTATATAGAAGCTCAAATGCAATCTAAAACGCGTCAAGCAAATATTTAAACAACAGAGACCCGCATTAATGTCCTACGCTGCCCCTATTTAACGTTAACGGTCAACCTCAACTATCTTATATTACTTACCATAGAAAAAGGCCATCCAGATGGAAGTCCTGAGGGTTCTTTAGCAGCATCCCCAACAATCTAATACTTTGGCTAATCGTCATAACTATTGACCACCACAGGAAAATAGTCTCTCCTAGTGATGCTGCTAAAGAGAACCATACAACATTTTGAGCCAACAATCAATAATTAATGTTGAAAGTGGGGATCGTTTTACAGTTTCAGTGTAAGCATAACAATTAAAGCATTGAAGGTACATTTCGTTGGACTTCAAATAGTATAGACGAAAAGTTTTCCAGGTATGAGCACCAATTCAAACACAAATCTTTAATTAACATAACTGCACCCAGAAATATTCTTGACGGTAATATGTCTAAATGAAATGAACCAGGTCTGCATGCAGAATCAAAACTATTGAATTCTCCTGGCATCAGCCTATGAAATGTGTTCACATGCACCATCAAGTTGTTAAATCACATTCTGGCATCCATATCCGAAGGAGTTTGTCATAAAATGAGCAAGTAGCAACTACGGTACTCTTCTTTGTACTTTTGTGGCATAAATCCCCTCTATGCCAATCAGCTCCATATGCAAGTGACCCATGATTACTGTACATTTCAATAACTTCAGCTTGATCTGCCTTTATATTCACAACTGCAAACCCGTTGTGCATACATGCTGCCAGGACAAAGCCAGGTACAAAGGGATGATGCTTGATTCTCCAAACTCCTCCCCCTAAACAGATGGAACTTTCATTTATTGGCTTTGATATTGATCTCACATCCCATACCCTCAGGTACTCATCATAGCTACCAGTAAGTAAAGTATAGGGGTCACTGGGGCTCTTTGCAATACAACAAACACCCATTTTATGAACTTTTGAATTCTGGAATGCCAACTTAGAAGGACCATCCCGCAAATCCCAGCAACTGAATTTGCAGTCATCTGAACCGGTGTACACAAGCTGTGGTTGTTGGATATCAAAGGAAGTAGCCCATAGCTCAAACTCATGAGCTTTCCATTCTTGCACTGCATGAACTTGGGATTCAAGAAGGGAGATTACCGAGACTGAGCCATCTGAAAGGCCCACCGAGATGGATGTAGCTGAGGGGTTCCAATCTAGGCATAGGCACATAGAGGAACTGACATGTTCACCACTGATCTCTTTCAGAATCCCTGCAACAATTACAAAAACACTTCTATTCTTGTAGTTCAATGAGAGGCCAATTCCAACCGGTGTCATAAACATGGCAGGAACAAAGAAACAGAGGATAGAAAATGAGAACATAACTACATAAGATATGAAATCATATATCTTAAGTTTACTACTCTAGAAACCTAATAATTTGCTAATGCAGCAGCGAAAGCTTTACTCTTGACAATGGCCAACATCAGGAGGGGCAGACTACTAGCTAAGGTACTAAGAGGAAATAAGACTGTGTCAGTCTGATCCAGTGTGTGCATGTGTGTGTGTGTGTGTGTGTGTGTGTGAGCAAGCAAGGAATGAAATCAGCCACTTCATGAATTTTAGTAGATAGTTGCACTTTGTACAAAATAGTAAACATACCAAGAACTTCAGATCCATCCACAGAATTGTCAAGCCTATGAATCCTCAAGTAACCATCAGCATCAGCTTGAGCAAGCAGACGACCAACATTACCCCCAACTGGGTTCCACTTTATATCAAAAATACCAGCTGTCTCCACCCTATGAATCAAATCAAGACTACCCACATCAGCATTGACATTGAAGAGCGATATGCTTCCTGATCGAGTGGGCTGATCACCCTCTTGTAGCGTGTACGTCGAAGCAGCTAAAATGTGGTGGAAAGAATCGTGAGGACAGAATTCCACAGCATCGGCATTGCCGTCTAGATAGCAATGCGCAAAATCCATACCGAAGTGATCGCCAAATAAATTGAACAATGTCAAGAATGAGGCAAACTCAAGTCAGTAACCTTTGGGGCATTTCGTCGAACAGCTTATAGACCACAATTGACAATAAACACTTCAACACCATCCATGCTGCTATTCAGAGAGAGAGAGAGTTAAATATTACAATCTAAGAATGGNGTGTGTGTGTGTGTGTGAGCAAGCAAGGAATGAAATCAGCCACTTCATGAATTTTAGTAGATAGTTGCACTTTGTACAAAATAGTAAACATACCAAGAACTTCAGATCCATCCACAGAATTGTCAAGCCTATGAATCCTCAAGTAACCATCAGCATCAGCTTGAGCAAGCAGACGACCAACATTACCCCCAACTGGGTTCCACTTTATATCAAAAATACCAGCTGTCTCCACCCTATGAATCAAATCAAGACTACCCACATCAGCATTGACATTGAAGAGCGATATGCTTCCTGATCGAGTGGGCTGATCACCCTCTTGTAGCGTGTACGTCGAAGCAGCTAAAATGTGGTGGAAAGAATCGTGAGGACAGAATTCCACAGCATCGGCATTGCCGTCTAGATAGCAATGCGCAAAATCCATACCGAAGTGATCGCCAAATAAATTGAACAATGTCAAGAATGAGGCAAACTCAAGTCAGTAACCTTTGGGGCATTTCGTCGAACAGCTTATAGACCACAATTGACAATAAACACTTCAACACCATCCATGCTGCTATTCAGAGAGAGAGAGAGAGAGAGAGTACAAGAAGCGCCAAACTTGCAGTTTAGTTAGTTTGGAAGCTGCCTAAGTTTGACGCGAAATTATCGGTAAATATTTTTTCTGAACGAGTAAATGTTAGGTATAATTGTTACACTATGAGCATTGTTATCCGATAAGAAAATAACAAAATAAATAAAATAAAGTTGACTTCCTATCGTAGAAATAACTATATATTACATGGTTAGGTATAGGGGTATCTATGAGTCGGGCCGAACTAGGCTCATAAATTTTTTTGGGCCGAACTTGAATAAGATAGACCCAAACTCTTATCCAAACGGGTTAAGTCAGACTTTGGGTAGACTCAAAACTCAAAAATGGATAAAAAAATAAATAATGAATAAGTTTATTTAAATAAAATAGAGTCATATATTGTCATCAAATTTTAAAAATTTCAATTATCAATTTTTTTTCAAACAATTGGGTAAAAGGGTTGGACAGGGGAGGTCTTGGGTGGGCTCATGGGCTGGATAGTAGATTTGAGGGCAAGTTCAAGCCTTCTTTTGCCGGATATTGAACTCAGGTTCAAGCTTGGACAAGCCAACTGTCGGGTCTATCGAATTTCAGACCTATTTTTTAGGTCAAATAACTAGACACATGGGTCAACCCTACCCATAGACTAATTGGGTGGTTATGAGTTTTAGGGTGCCTTATTTGTTGACTTGTTTATCTATTAATAGACAATTACACCACATGACACTGTTGACGTGGTGTAATTGTTATATCCAATATTTTTTTGGTAACAATGACACCACGTCATTATTGACACATGATATTACCATCTAATAATAAACATATACACGGGTAAGATGAACTCCACTTTTGTGATTATTAAATGACATGACAGAGTGGTTACTATAATATGTAGAATTCACCGACTTATTTGTTATGTTTTTATTGGATAGTTACACCATATGAAAATGATGACGTGATGTCATTGTTATACCCAATATTTTTTTTTGCATATTTGGGAGCTCATTGCATTCAATAAATATTATTAGATAAAAATAAAATCAACCTTGAACCATTCTTGTTGTTTTAAATTGTCCTCTGAAATTTCAATTGTTCTAATTTGTCTTCTAAATTATATAATTTTTTGTCAATCAATATTTTTCATTAAAATTAATTATTACGTAAGACAAATTAACAATTAATACTAATAGAATAACTCTTATTTAATATTTAATCTTAAAATTTTTTATCTCATTTATTAGTTAATCTTAACAAAATTGGTCTAATGAAATAAAGTATATAGTTTAAAGGATAAAGGATAAATTTGAACAATTAAAATTTACAGAGCAATTTTAAAACAAAAATCGGAGTATTTATAAGATTTACCCAACACTATTTCAACAGATAATTTTTATTCCAGATACCTAAATCTCTTTCCCTCTCTCTCACTAAAATAACAAACTAGCAGAGAAAGAGAGATGTACATGCTGTAATGTGTTGTAGTGTTGTGTCAAGTGAAGCAAATGCAAAGACTAAATTGAGTGAAGCGAAATCATTTGACGAGAGCGGTCGTCGTTCCTAGATCGCAGGGAAAGAGAGGTTGGTTGAGTCTTCATCCTTTCGTCGTCGAGGGAGGAGACGAGGGTTGGAGAGAGACAAAGGCGTGAATCAGATCAGATTATCAGAAGTAATTACGGAAAAAATGCCCAAAATCTCTTGGTGGTGTTTGGTTTGTGTTTTGAAAACAGTTTTTTGATTTCAAAATACAAAACATTTTTGAGATATTGTTTGGATAGCAATTTTCAAAAACAATTTTTTCAAAAAAAGTGTGAATTGAAAACAAAAATTAGAAAACAAGGAAAACAAGAAAAACAATCACACTCTTTAATGAAGTCTTTCATTCGAATTCCTTTACCAGCAATATTAGCTATAGTATATAGACTTTTTTTTTTTGCCTTCCTATCTCCGTGACTCTCTCTCTCCACTCAGCAAAACCAGGCGTCTTCTATTTCACTCCGGCGACTGGAAAGCTTTGACGACTGAGAGACCAGGCGTCTTCTACGTCACCGGCATAGCTCCGGCAAACCACAGGTGCAACTTCGGAGACCTGTAGTCTTTTATCTCTCTCACGCAACAGATCTATGTTCAAATCTATATATATACATAGATCTATATGTATATATGTGTGTGTGTTGTGCAATGGTTGTGTGTATGTGTGTTTGTTGTACGTGTTGGTGTGTGTATGTTTGTGATGTGTGAGAAGACAACGGAGAGAGAGATGCTCTGAGAAGATAATGGAGAGAGAGAGTTGCAGTGTGAGAAGATAATATAAAGAGGAGAGAGTGAGACTTGATGTGAGAAGATAAGTTAAAAATTAGTTTTGTGGATTACTGTTCAAACAAGTTTTATTATTTTTTTTATTTTAAAATTATTTTCAAAATCACATAACCAAACAAGTTTTGTAATACAAAAATATCAAAAAATATTTTTTTAAAATTCTTCTCAAAAATTATTTTCGAATACTGTTTTTAGAGATGCAAACCAACAGGCCCTACGATTTGTGTCTCAAAACCTGTTTTTTGTTCTCAAAATTTTAAAAACAAAGAAAACATGTTTGATTAGGTGTTTTCAATCTCTAATTTTTCAGAAAAAAGTGGGAATTGAGATGAATTTTTTAGAGAATATGTTGGGGGTGTTTTGACTAAATTTGGGAACAAATTTTCAAGAACACAGAAAACACGGGACACAAGCCCCAACTAATAAAATCCCACCATCGAATCCCATTAACTACAAAATATGAGCACTGACGATGACGAACTCTAGTTGCCTTCTCCTCCTCTTCTGAAAGTCGACGACAACGTATGAGCACCGATGAAGGCCAAACGTCGACAACGAATAGTTGTAGCCTTCTCTCTCTCGCGCAACTCATCCCCTACCTTTCTCTCTTTGCAACAGATTTGAACATATATGTATATATACACAGATCTGTGTGTGTGTATATATATGTATGTATTATGTGATGTATATGAGTGTGTGGGTGTGTGATGTGTGTGTGTGTATCTATATATATATACATATGTACTAGTTGATGCACATGTGTGTTGCACGTGAACCATGTTGAATACTAAAGCCTTGGACCTTTTTTTTTAATCAAAACCAAATGCTTCTATTTCATCCTCTTGATAATATATATGAATACTAACCTTTTACTGTGAGTGTTTAGATGACATATTCATGTACTACCAATAAAGTGTAACAAGCAACTAATTTCAGGATCATTTGACCGCATTGTGAACTGCTCTTTCAAGGATTGCAATTGTGTTTCTCGATCCACTAGTATAGGTTCCAACTTTAGATTGTATTGCTAAGCTAGGGAACACCATCAATATGGGACTGTGACAGCTTTGATTCCAGTTTCATGCAATTTCAAAGCTAAGGCTGTGAACAAATATAACAACAAGCTAAAATCAGTGTTTGAAGATATATGATTTTTAAAAATGGTCAAGTGAAAGTCATACATATGTATCAGCAAGTGCCTAATGAAATTTTGTCATGTTTGTCTTGTAATAGAGTTGGATATTCAATCAATGGTGTGAATGAATCGAAATAAGCTAGGATGGTGAAGGTCAATCTTATATTATTTAAAAGGCAGTAAACCAGTCAAAAAACATGATGTCTCTTCCAAGACCCATTTTAATAGAATTAACCAACTCTCTCGCCAAGCAATGCTAATTTTTGCATAATGGGTTGGGTATACATACTTAAAGACTAAAGTAGAACAATCAAAAAGTGAGTCCATACTCTACCTTGATACCTTTTCCAAACAACATAATAAATACTACAATATAGTGAATTAACACATAACCTATAATTTATAATGGTCAGTAACGATTGAACAATGAAGGGCTTCTTTATGGCAGCCAAGGAAATTGTATTACCAAGAGTCAAGGTGGTGGTTTTTATCTATTCTCTGTCTCCAAGGATTCAGTTAAAATCTAGATTTTTCATAAGAAGGTTATCGCATAACCCAAGAACCCTTAGGTCAAAACCTCAACCGACCCATAAGAATAATCAATAAATTTCTTGTAAAAACCAATAATAGTTGAAGTAATCAGCTATTTGATGCCCATAAGAGCCTCATTAGTGACATGAGATTGTGTGTGTCACAGAGAGAGAGAGAGAGAGAGAGAGAGAAAGACGGAGAGATGAGGGAGGAGGCGACTTACTACCCAATAAATCAATCACAAAAAGAACAAAGGAGATGAGACATTATAAAGTGGAAAACAGCCACAATTGAGTTTCCTTGACTTACATAGAACAAGATTAATAGGCTGACAAAAATACGAGCTCCCACCAAATAATACTTTCTTGTTTGTTAGTTTTAAATCTTAATGTTCTCTGGAATTTGCTAGTAGGTATAAAATCTAAAGGAGTATTTGTTTTGTATCAGGAATATGCAAATATCTAATTGATTAGTTCTTTCTTTAATTCCTCTTATATGTGGCCTTTTAGCAACCTCATTTAGTAGAATGAGTTGGGTTTGTTTCACATTTTTCTGTTTTTATCTTCTTTATGCGATGGTTATTAGGAACCTTTATTTCAACTAGTTGTTGCACATGTGCATTACAAGTTAATCATTTTATAATTATGTATATTAAGTATCATGTGTTCATCTATATAATAAAATAGTTAGATTGTTTGTCTTGAACTTTTCGCGACTCATATCATTTTGATCAGATAGTCCTAATTGAATTTTCACTTCTACTGCAACTCTAAGAGTCTCATCTCTCATATAACTCTCTCTCTCTCACACTATTATCTATTTTTTTGTTTGTCCTGTGTTTTTTGGTTATTATTTACTCTATAAAGATAAAATTACATGTTATACAATTATTTATTCCATGAAACTAATGCAAAGCTTTTATATATCTGACGACATATATTTTGTAATTTACTTCTTAGTTTCTGAATAATACTTAACATAATAAAAAATAGCATATTAATTATAAACACCAAATAGTATTCAACACAAAATGAACTTTACATTGCAAATTAATATATAATTTTATCAAATATTGACATTTAATATTGTTCAATTTATATTCAACATTGTTTAATTAATATCAAATTAATTATTATTGTTACCAAATTAATATAATCAATTTTTTGGGTACTAAATCAAATTTTATTTCATTTTATTAAATTTTTAATTTTTTTGGTACTAAATTTAGAGAAGGACAATTGTAAAAATAATAAAATTTTTTATGATAAAATTATCAATTTTCGTTAACAATATTGACAAAAATAGGACATAGGGAGTCTCCATGCAAGGAATTTCAAACCTCATGGGGTCTCTGTATTATTTATAAAATATCAGGCGGTGTTCGTGTAATATTATCAAAATTCAGTGAATGTCTGTAATTTTTATCCTATTTTTTAATTAAATATTTATTTATTATTATGTTAAAAAGTTGAATTATTATATTTCTAATAAAAGTAGTTATTGATTACAAGGTTTTGTTAATAACCAAAAAAGAAATGTGAGTGAGTTTATTTTTGTGTATATTTATATGTGGAGGATTAGACACTTGGTGATTAGATTTATTATTATATTGTATCATTTTGGGTTGAATGGTGATAGTGGCGATAAATTCATGAGTTTTATAAATAAGTAATATTTGGTTGATTTTATTTATCGCTTAAAGATTGTGAATTTAACTGTCTTTTGTTAGTTTTTTTTTTTTGCTTGAGGTATTTATTATATGAGGATAGGGTGGATTGAAAATATGGTGATAACTTCGCAAGTCTTATAAATGAGCAAGATTTTATTTATTATTTAAAAATTATAAATTTCAATAGGTTATGTTAGTATTGTTTTTTTTTTCATATGTATTTGTATATACGGTGTTATTTTAGAAAGTTTTTATATATTTTTATAATAGTTCCATTAATATGGAGGATATGATCGACGATATATTTCGAGTCAATTTGAAAAAATAATTTGTTTGAATATTTTTAGGATATTCCTTTTGAATTTGGATATTTGTTTTAAGATTTTTTTGTTTGTTGTATAATGCATTCTGGTACGGGCAATAAATAGTATATATATAATTGATTTAGCATAAAATGTAAAAAATATATAACAGGGCCTTATGGCTGCTTATGAGGTTGATAACAAATTCAAGTAATTTATTAACCTAACCATTTAAACAATCTGTGTCATAAGAATTCACATTTGCAAATATTATAATTTTTAAAGTTTAGCATATATTAGTTTGGACACGAGAATGTGTTTTGTGTGCGCAACTAAGAGTGAATTAAAAAGGTTGGGTCTAAGTAATATTTGATTACGTGTAAAGAGTAAGCATTGAAATTATAATTCAAAATGCAACAACTAGTATATATATCATATGTATTATATAATAATACTAGTTATTATTTGTGCTTGAAGGCACAGAGTAATAAAAAATGGTAAACAATAAACATATTTGTATTCATATTCAAAATCAAATCACAAATATAGAAGAGAAATAAATGAATTTAAGCATCGGTTATAGTGGGGTTCAGAGGTAATGGGCGACAATAGTGGTGGTAAGAGACGGCGATGGTTGTGATGAGTGGCAATGACCGTGGTGGTGACAGCGACAGTGATGGTGGTGGGGGTGGCGATGGTGGTGGCAGGGGGTGGTGGTGACGGCGACGACGGTGACTATAGTGATGGTGGTGATGGTGACGATTGTGGCGATGGAGGTAATGGTGGCGACAGCGGAGGTGGCGATAGGGGTGGGGGCGGCGATGGTGGTAGTGGTGGTGGTGGTGGCGGTGACGACGATGGTGGTGGCGGTGGTAGCGATGGCGGTGGTGGCGACGACGGCGACGATGGTGGTGGGTATGGGGGTGGTGGTGGTAAAGCTAGTGGTGATGGTGGTGGGGCGGTGGTGATAGTGGAGGTGGTGGTGGTAGAGATAGTGGTGGGGCAGTTTCAAACACTATTATTTTTTTTAAAGTACTTATGAGAAATAATTTTTAAAAGTACTTTTAAAAAATCATTCCAAACACATTTTTAGGGGTCTATTTTTCTTATTAAATTTAGGGTGTTAAATATTAACCGTTCAATTAACTTTAAAGTAAAATTTAAAACGATATTAACCGCGACTAGCAAAAGTCATTTTGTTTATCTTTTAAAATTTGAATTGTGAATTACTTTATTATATAGATAGGTATAGAGAGAGAGAGAGAGAGAAATAAGGGGGGACAAAAATAGGGAGTCGCGGGGGTTTAGTTGTTGAGATATCATCTTACTATAATGTTTAAAAGTAATCTATATTAATGAAACAGAGCACACTGCTTTTGTTTTTTTTTTTTCTTTTTGAAACAAGACTTAAGCTCCTCAAGTTATTGAATTAAAAAAATTGATCAACAGTCTAGATCATTTAGAGGTAACTATTGTTCTTATCACCTACATTTTAATTTTTTTTAACCAAAATAACTCTTTTTATTTACATTTAACCTTTTAGTTTTAGTAAATATTTTAATCACAATAAATATTTTAACTCATTTACATTTTAATCACACTAAAAAAACATGTTTTGTGTGAGGTTCACCCCTGTGTGTTAATATTGGGAGGTTAGGGGTTAGTTGGATAATAAACCCAAATATTCAAGGGTGACATTGAAATGAAAAAAAAAAGGATAAAAAAGGAATTAATACTACTGCAAAACTTTTTTCGAGAAAATTGAATGAGATTGATGATGAACAAAATTGGTTTGCACACAACTAGTCAATTAAACAATATAAAATTAAGTAAAATAGAGGGAGAGAGAAGACAAGATTTATAATGGTTCGGCCGTGGCCTACGTCCACTTTAAATGACAAAGTTTGCCGCTAATTTTATTAACTCCGGTGTGTTAGGAGTAGAAAGTCGCAAGCTTTGAGAGAAGAGAGAAAGTTACGCTCCAATAAGTTTGATGCCCCCCAAGTGTTGGGGGAGCTTACAATTTATAGTGGCTTGGTAAAGTAATTGTATGACTAGTTTGACGGTCATAATGGCTTAGGACCGTTTAATAGTAATTAGATAGTTGATCTGGTGGAGGCGACCTATTATCTTCTCAACGGGCGAGGTGTGACGGTTGATGTGCTCTCCAAAGGACTTGTTCAAGGATGAGGGAGGTTGACTCTCTACAGGCTGCGAGGGTGAGGCTCCTGGATGCTCCCTTGGTGACGTAGAGACTCTTGGATGACCCTTATTCCAAGGTGGTAGAGGAGACTCTTGGATGACCCTTATTCCAAGGTGGTAGAGGAGGCTCTTGGATGACCCTTACGCCAAGGTGGTAGAGGAGACTCTTGGATGACCATGCATGTTTCCCTGCAGCTCCTTGATCTTGATAAGGTTATCCGGGTGTAGACTCCTTTGGGTTTGACTAATTGGATCTCTTGACATTGGGCCTTTAGCTCGAACCAAACTTATAACATAGGTTGGGCCTTTGGGCCTGACCCATCATTTGCCCCTCAATGTCCTGCGTCCAACAGAACTTGGAAAGGAAGACATTTAAGTTGAATTTGAATTTTTGGCTGACCGACATAACTGGAAAAACTTCAGGAGGCCAAAACATCCGTTTATAGGTCTTTTTTGGACTTTCAACAGCATCAAACATAGCCAAAGTTGTGAATCTTGTAGGGCTCGCCGAGAGCTTCGATTTGATATATTATAAGCCTCATTTCAAGCAATAGAGCAAAAGTTAGGGTCAAAATTTCAAGTCGGAGCTGGGTGCATGTTTTAGGCGAGCAGGCCACTTCTGGGCTGGCACATACTGTGCTGGGTGAGCAGAAAACCTCCTGGGTGAGCTAAATTTTTTTTTTAAAAAAAACTTTGGGAGGCCAAAACATCTCTTTCTCGGCATTTTTTGGACTTTTTTTAAAAAAATCTCATTACCAAAGGTAATGAGTTTTGCTCAGCTCGTCGAGAGCTTCAATTTGGTATATAATATGTCCTGTTTTGAGTTACAGAACAAAATTTACAGTCAAAATAGCGAGCAAAGAGTTGTGCGTGTATTTTTGGGAGAGCAAAGAGCTTCTGGGCGAGCAGCACAATTTTTTTTTAATTTTTTTAATTTTTTTTTTGAAACTTCGGGAGGTCAGAACACCTCTTTTTGAACGTTTTTTGGATTTTTTTTGAAAAGCTCATTCAAAAGTAATGAATTTTGATCAGCTCATCGAGAGCTTCGATTTGGGTAAATAATAAGTCCTATTTTGAGCTTCACATCAAAAGTTTCAATCAAAATAACGTGCAGCGGCCGGGTGCAAGGCTTTGGGCGAGCAGACACCCTCCTGGGCGAGCAAAAATTTTTTTTTTTTTTTTTTTTAAAACTTTGGGAGGCCAAAACACCTCTTTCTGAATGTTTTTTGGACTTTTTTTTGAAAAGCTCATTACCAAAGGTAATGAGTTTTGCTCAGCTCGTCGAGAGTTTCGATTTGGTATATAATAAACCTTATTTTGAATTACGAACCAAAAGTTACGGTCAAAATAACGAGCAAGGAGCCAAGGGCGCTTTTTGGGCGAACAGCCAGCTTTTGGGCCAGCAGGCCACCTCTTTGGCAAACAAGCCACTTCCTGGGCGAGCATACAACCTCCTGGGCAATTTTTTTTTGTTTTTTTTGTTTTTTCGAACAATGTTGAATGGTGGAGATCATGTGCTAAGGCCTCCAAATCTTGGTGTGCAACTTGGAAATGTTGGTGTTGTCCCCTGGAGAAGAGATGGAGGTGCATGGCTAGTAGGACTGGCTACTAGGCGAGGGCTGGGCACCCATGTTAGCGAGGCAACGGAGGCCTTAGGTGAACGGGTTGCTTATGAGGCTGGCGATCTAGGCAACCTTGTTGATCTGGGCGAGTAAACCAGGGAGGCTCCTGCTGTGTTGGGCAGTCCTTTAGGCGAGCAGAGCTTGGGCGATCATGCCTTGGGCGAGCAGGACTTGGGTGCAGGCTGTAAGGAGAGGTGTTGAGCAAGCACTTTTGTTGGTCAGGGATTAGGCGTCGAGGCCCAGGTGCAAGGCACCCAGGCAAGCACGGAGCCCTCGAGCGAGTGGAGCAGCTCTGGGGAGTGCACCGATGGACGCCTTGGTGTTGTTGTATGCGCGAACCAGCTAGGCGAGCATCCTGCTGTGCAGGGCCGCTTGGGTGAGCAACCTACTGTGCTTGGCATCTTGGACGAGCATGGGTATGCCTTAGTTGCTAATCCAGGCGAGCAAAGAGGAGGAAAGAGGGCTGGTCTTGGTGTGCATGCACCATAGAACACCATTTTGGGTGAGCACAAAGGGTTAGGCGCCCCTCCAAGCACTGACAGAGGGGGTCAGACACTTCTTGGCACCGCTGGCCAGACGTCTCAGGTGTTGAGTGCTAGATGGATGAGGCTCCAATTGTTGACATTAAATCTAAGGTAATCCCTTGGGTTGCAGACGACCTAAGTTTCAAGATCCTGGTTGAGAGCAGAGCAGATGCCAAGCTTTTTTGGCAACTCGTGAGAAAGCCGGAAGATAGACTGCTTGTTTGAGAACAGTGCAGAGGTCAAGCTTTTTTGGTGACCCTAGAGAGAGTCATTAAGCTAGAGATACACTACCTGTTTAAGAACAGTGTAGAGGTAGGCCAAACTTTTTGGCAACTCTCGAGAGAGTCGTTAAGCTAGAGATAGACTACCATATTTAAGAACAGTGTAGAGGTAGGCCAAATTTTTTGGTGACCCTCGAGAGAGCCGCTAAGCTGGAGATAGACTACCTGTTTAAGAACAGTGTAGAGGTAGACCAAACTTTTTGGTGACCCTTGAGAGAGCCGCTAAGCTGTAGATAGACTACCTGTTTAAGAACAGTGTAGAGGTAGGCCAAACTTTTTGGTGATCCTCGAGAAAGCCGTTAAGCTGGAGATAGACTACCTGTTTAAGAACAGTGTAGAGGTAGGCCAAACTTTTTGGCGACCCTTAAGAGAGTCGCTAAGCTGGAGATAGATTACCTATATTAAGAATAGTGTAGAGGCAGGTTAAGCTTTTGGCGATCCGTGAGATGATTCACCTCGTCTGGACCTGTTGATTTTCTCAGCATTCATAAATTTTTGAAGTTTTGCCAATAGTTCTGGCATGTTCTTTGGTGGGCGTTTCATCACGGAGAAAAGGAAGCTCGATGACCGAAGGCCTCCTAAGAAGGCGGTCATGCTGACTTTTTCATCGGGTTTTTCGACCTGAAGGATCTCCTCATAAAAATGAGTGAGATAGCTTCGCAGGCTCTCATCTCAGTCCTGCTTTATGCTGAGCAGGTGGGTGACAGGCTTCTGGTGACGGCGTCTTCCAATAAAGTGCAACACGAAGGACCTGCTCAGCTCAGCAAATGAACCGATGGAAGCGGGGGTGATCTTGGCGAACCACTGTCGAGCGGATCCTTTCAAGGTGGTTGGGAACGCTCTGCACATGATTTCGTCAGGGACGTTGTGCAGTTGCATCAAAGGTCTTAAAAGTTTCAAGGTGGTCCAATGGATCCTTCGTACCATCAAAGGTTTCGACGGATGACATCTTGAATTTTTGAGGGAGTGGGTAGTTTGTCACGTCAGGTTTGAAAGGTGTGTCGGTTCAACTTACAAGGTAATCCACTATCTCGGGTCCTCGTGCCTTCATGGCGTTGAAGACATCACCCAATTGATTCTGCACCTCCTTAATTTTTTCGTCCCAATGATTAGGAGGAGATCCCTTGTAATTACCATGGATATGGCTCTCATGCTTCAAGCTTTGGTTTTCACCCTCGTTCTCTTAGAAAAGAAGGTCTCCATCATAAAAAGAAGGAGCTGGAAGAGGAAGTGGAGGTCCCTTGTGGGAAGCTCCCCTGTGCGGGGCGCCTGAAGGGGCTCCAAAGGGGGCGCTCAGATAAGGAGCACCCATGTGGGGAGCTCCTTGACGCCTAGGGTGTGGAGCTCCTCTGACTTGAGGTCCAGGTTGTGCTCCTCCTCCTAGATGAGGAGCGCCCATGTGGAGAACTCCTTGACGCCTAAGGAGCATTAGTTGTAGGATCTGTTAGTTCTGGGCCGCAAGTTGCTGCATGGTCTCGAGCATCTACTGCTCATTTGGGGCAGGATTGGTTGGTTGAGAAGCAACCTCCTCCTCTCTTAGACTGTCTTCTTGCTGACTCATGGTTCTTGTGGTGATTGACTTTGATTGAGAAAAGGAAAATGGTTAGGTGAAAATTCTGTCGTTCCCACAGATGGTGCCAAACTGATGATGCACAAAATCGGTTTGCACACCACTAGTCAATTAAACAATATAAAATTAAGTAAAATAGAGGAAGAGAGAAGACAAGGTTTATAGTGGTTCAGTCGTGACCTACATCCACTTTAAATGACAAAGTTTGCCGCTGATTTTATTAACTTCGGTGTGTTAGGAGTAGAAAGTCGCAGGCTTTGAGAGAAGAGAGAAAGTTACGCTCCAATAAGTCTGATACCCCCCAAGTGTTGGGGNAAATGAGTGAGATAGCTTCGCAGGCTCTCATCTCAGTCCTGCTTTATGCTGAGCAGGTGGGTGACAGGCTTCTGGTGACGGCGTCTTCCAATAAAGTGCAACACGAAGGACCTGCTCAGCTCAGCAAATGAACCGATGGAAGCGGGGGTGATCTTGGCGAACCACTGTCGAGCGGATCCTTTCAAGGTGGTTGGGAACGCTCTGCACATGATTTCGTCAGGGACGTTGTGCAGTTGCATCAAAGGTCTTAAAAGTTTCAAGGTGGTCCAATGGATCCTTCGTACCATCAAAGGTTTCGACGGATGACATCTTGAATTTTTGAGGGAGTGGGTAGTTTGTCACGTCAGGTTTGAAAGGTGTGTCGGTTCAACTTACAAGGTAATCCACTATCTCGGGTCCTCGTGCCTTCATGGCGTTGAAGACATCACCCAATTGATTCTGCACCTCCTTAATTTTTTCGTCCCAATGATTAGGAGGAGATCCCTTGTAATTACCATGGATATGGCTCTCATGCTTCAAGCTTTGGTTTTCACCCTCGTTCTCTTAGAAAAGAAGGTCTCCATCATAAAAAGAAGGAGCTGGAAGAGGAAGTGGAGGTCCCTTGTGGGAAGCTCCCCTGTGCGGGGCGCCTGAAGGGGCTCCAAAGGGGGCGCTCAGATAAGGAGCACCCATGTGGGGAGCTCCTTGACGCCTAGGGTGTGGAGCTCCTCTGACTTGAGGTCCAGGTTGTGCTCCTCCTCCTAGATGAGGAGCGCCCATGTGGAGAACTCCTTGACGCCTAAGGAGCATTAGTTGTAGGATCTGTTAGTTCTGGGCCGCAAGTTGCTGCATGGTCTCGAGCATCTACTGCTCATTTGGGGCAGGATTGGTTGGTTGAGAAGCAACCTCCTCCTCTCTTAGACTGTCTTCTTGCTGACTCATGGTTCTTGTGGTGATTGACTTTGATTGAGAAAAGGAAAATGGTTAGGTGAAAATTCTGTCGTTCCCACAGATGGTGCCAAACTGATGATGCACAAAATCGGTTTGCACACCACTAGTCAATTAAACAATATAAAATTAAGTAAAATAGAGGAAGAGAGAAGACAAGGTTTATAGTGGTTCAGTCGTGACCTACATCCACTTTAAATGACAAAGTTTGCCGCTGATTTTATTAACTTCGGTGTGTTAGGAGTAGAAAGTCGCAGGCTTTGAGAGAAGAGAGAAAGTTACGCTCCAATAAGTCTGATACCCCCCAAGTGTTGGGGGAGTTTACAATTTATAGTGGCTTGGTATAGTAATTGTATGACTAGTCTGACGGTCATAATGACTTAGGACCATTTGATAGTAATTAGGTAGCTGATCTGGCGGAGGCGACCTATCATCTTCTCAACGGGCGAGGTGTGACGGTTGGTGTGCTCTCCAAAGGACTTGTTCAAGGATGAGGGAGGTTAACTCTCTACAGGCTGCGAGGGTGAGGCTCCTGGATGCTCCCTTGGTGGCGTAGAAACTCTTGGATGACCCTTACTCCAAGGTGGTACAGGAGACTCTTGGATGACCCTTACTCCAAGGTGATAGAAGAGACTCTTGGATGACCCTTATTCCAAGGTGGTAGAGGAGATTCTTGGATGACCATGCATGTTTCCCTACAACTCCTTGATCTTGATAAGATTATCCGGGTGTAGACTCCTTTGGGTTTGACTAATTGGATCTCTTGACATTGGGCATTTAGCTTGAACCAAGCTTATAACATGGGTTGGGCCTTTGGACCTGACCCATCAGGGATAATAGAAAGTCTGAAAAAAAGAATGACGCCTAGAGTCTCGTTGTCGAACTACAATTCCTCCCTTTGTCTCCCTGCGTAACATTTTAATCACACTAAAAAAACTTATTTTGTGTGGGGTTCACCCTAGTGTGTTAATATTGAGTGGTTAATTGTATAATAAACCCAAATATTCATGGGTTACATTGAAATGATCCAAAAATAAAAACAAAGACAAAAAAGGAATTAACATTATTACCACCACGAAGCTTTTTCCTCGAAAGTCGAATGGGATAATAGAAAGGCTAAGAAAAAGAATGATACCCAGAGTCGTTGTCAAACCATAATTCCTCCCTTTCCCTCTCTGCGTTATATTTTAATCATACTAAAAAAACTTATTTTGTGTGGGGTTCACCCTAGTGTGTTAAATATTGAGAGGTTAATTGGATAATAAACCCAAATATTCATCAAGTTACATTGAAATGATTCAAAAAAAATAAGGACAAAGAAGAAATTAATATTATTACCACCGTGAAACTTTTTTTCGGGAAAAATAAAATGAGATAATAGAAAGGCTGAGAAAAAGAATGACACCCATAGTCTCATTGTCGAACTATAATACCTCTTTCTCTCTCTCTTTGTGTTACATTTTAATCACACTAAAAAAAACTTGTTTTATGTGGGTTCACCCCCAAGTGTGTTAATATTGAGAGGTTAGAGGTTAATTGGATAATAAACCCTAATATTCGTGGGTGACATTGAAATGATCCATAAAAAAAAAGGACAAAGAAGGAATTAACATTGTTAGCACTGGGAAACTTTTTTTCAGAAAAATTGAATGGAATACTAGAAAAGCTGAGAAAAAGAATGATGTCCAGAGTCTCGTTGTCAAATTAGAATTCCCCTCTTTCTCTCTATGCATTACATTTTAATCACACTAAAAAAACTTTTTTTGTGTGGGATTCACCCTAATGTGTTAATATCGAGAGGTTAGGAGTTAATTGGATAATAAACCCAAATATTCATGGGTGACATTGAAATGATCCATAAAAAAGGACAAAGAAGGAATTAACATTGTTATCAACTCTAAACTATTTTGGGGAAAATCGAATGGGATAACAAAAAGACCAAGAAAAAAAATGACACTCAGAATCTCGATGTTGAACTATAATTTCTTTCTCTCGCTTTTGAAAAAGTTGAATGGAATAATAAAACGACCGAAAAAAAGAATGATGTCCAGAGTCTCGGTGTCAAACTAGAATTCTTTGTCCAGAGTCTCGTTGTCAAACTAGAATTCTTTCTTCTCCCTCTCTCTCTACATTACGTTTTAATCACACTAAAAAAAAAACTTATTTTGTGTGGAGTTCACCCTAGCGTGTTAATATTGAGAGGTTAGGGTTTAATTGGATAATAAATCCAAATATTCGTGGGCGACATTGAAATTATCCAAAAAAAAAGGGACAAAGAAAGAATTAACATTGTTAGCCGGCAAAATTTTTTCCGAGAAAATCGAATGAGATAATGGCAAGGCCGAGAAAAAGCTTGACGCCCAGAGTGTCGTTGTCGAACTAGAATTCCTCTATCTCTCTCTCTACGTGTGTGCGTTTGTGATGGAGATGCTATAAAGGTGCCCTTTGGAGCTCGAAACACCACCTTGGCGTTTCACAAGCAGCCATGACTTTGAGCTCAGATTCTTCGCCTTCGACTTCACAGTGGAAATTCTCGCAGGTTTTCGGCGATCGAAGTCCCGGAGAGGACGTCCAAGACAGTAATCTCTCTCTCTCTCTCATTCTCTCTCTGTATCTTTCTACATACGGGCACATGTATATACAATTATACATAGATGTAATTTTATATGAAAAGCTATGAGCTCTGCTAATTATGGAGCCTTTCTGGAGAGATACTCGAGGTGAGTTGAGCAATGGTGTATTGGTGTTGGTTGGTTCATGGCTTGTAATGATGATTCTATTTCTTGTGTAGTAGTAGGGAAGCTGAATTTGAATTTGATTCAACTTATTTAGTTATGACAAACCTTGTGTGAAACCAAAAGCCGAAGTAGAATTGCTCGTGGCTTTCAATTCGATTCAACTCATGATGGAAACTTGTTTGGAAACTCTGATTTAATGTTTCACTAACAATTTTTTTAGCAAGAATTGCCATATTGAATGGTGTAGCAGTAGTATTTTTTCAAATACCATGACACTTTATTTTGGAATGAAGAATGCTAGTGAACCAAATCATTCTGCTTAGAAAGTTGTGTGTGGAATCTCTGTGTTGACAGCAATTCTGTTTTTCAAAATCTCTCTCTCCGTAGTTAAGTTCTGAATTGATTTTTTTTAATATCCGTTTTGCCTCTTATAAAAAGGCCATTACCCAGTGGTTCCTGCTTACCCAGGTTGGTTGGAGTGATGGACGTAAGGCATACCTAAATTTGGCATTTTTTTGCTCTTTGAATTTGAAGACATGTTATATGCTTCACAGCCGTCAATTTTTCATATCATTAGTATAGTCAATCCTCTACAATTTGTTGACCTGCTCTATTTCCAACATGACCTTAAAGTTGTCTTGGCTGTAGGAACCATTTCAGCTAGTCCAGTCATTCTCTCAAAAATGCTTCTTGATAGGTTACATTGTTGCCCCATAGTAATGTCTGGAATGATTATGTCAATGATATCTTTGAAGCTGAAGATTTTACAATAACTGACCAGATTTTCGGAAATAGTCGACCTAGTTTCAGAAAACTATATTCCTCACATGAGAACTGACAGCAGTGATATTTGCTTCTTAATCCTCCCACTACTACCTGAGATATTATGTTCATCAGTATACCCTTGCCTATATTTATCTCCCTTCCTAGGAATGCCATTGCTGATGTTTCTGCTGTGCTACCATCCTACCATATTCCGAATATTTTGGTTTTTAAATTGTAGAAATTTGTGCCATCTTATTCCACCCAGTCTCTTAAGGGCTGCTGTGTTGAAAATTATGTTTATTGCAAATATGAACTTCCCCCCACTTCACATTCTAGTTATAGTTATTAAATTCTGCGTAGCTTTTCATGTATGCTGATGTAGCTGCTAATGAACACTACGAAATAAGGATTCATACAGTTTTTGGAGAATTATTATAAGATGTTGCACACTGGCATATTTTTCGTAATTTCCCAGAAGGTCATACTCATTTTCAAGTTCAAGTTTGGTTAGTCTTGGTGGACTGTTTGGCATTCTTCGTTGGTTATTGACATCACAAATTTTGACATTTCTTATAGTTGATGTCATATCTGCAATCGAATTTGAGAAGAGCGGTGACTATCTCGCTGTTGGAGATCGAGGTGGGCGTGTTGTAATTTTTGAGAGGAAGGTACACGATATGGATTTGTATTATTTCTTTAGATCTTTATCATAAAAAATTGTTAGAATCCTTTTTACTCAATATGTTCGTAAGGCTAGCAGTTCTATAAAATGTTTCATCAACCAGGTGTAATATGGTCTATTTGTCCTTGTTTCTTGGCCTTGTAGGATATAAATGAGTTCAATTCACAAAACGAGCTTGAACAATCGGATTTTGTGGTGAGAAAGTGTCCTGAATTTCAATACAAGACTGAATTCCAGAGTCACGAGCCCGAGGTGTGCTGTAAAGATGACTATATGTACCTCGGTTGCCTTTTTTTTTTTTTGTTTACCTGTTTCCAGAAAAATGTTCCATATATTTGGGCGTTCTGTGTGCATTGCAGATCCTGATGGTATTACATTTTCTATAGTTTGACTATTTGAAGAGCTTGGAAATTGAAGAGAAGATCAACAAAGTGAGATGGTGTACAACACCCAATGGATCATTATTTATTCTGTCAACAAATGACAAGACGATAAAACTGTGGAAGGTACAATTTTTCATAGTGCATTACTCTAGCCATTGAGGCTTCTTCATACACTTTAAGATTCTTTACAACAAACATGATTGTTGTAAACTCTTTACCACTTTTCTTCTTTTATTTTTTAAATGTAAATAAATGGAAAGCTAAACATAAAATGGAAACGGGAGAAAATATTGTTGGGTAAATTATGTTTTGACTATTATATGGATTGCACCAAAAGTGCCCAACTAAGAGCTGGTGGTAAAGTTTTGTAAATTTTTTTATTTATCTGTCCACTATGGGAGGTTCCCCCTGGATGCACTTCCTAAGAACCTTTATGTATTAGCTTTCACTTAGTTTTTCTAACTTATTTAAGACCCTTGATTGACTAGTTCTTTAATCTAGTTATGCTAACTTAGTCCTTTACTCTAATTATGCTAGCTTATTTTGTGGTTTTCAAAGCCAGGTCAAGGAACATAAAGTGAAGAAAGTCAAAGAAGTGGACCTTAATCCAGTGGTGTCTTCAGAGAACTCGCTTTTGGCTGAAAAGAGTTTTGTTGGTGGGCAACGTAACCCATCTTTTGCTAATGATTATAGTCTAGAATGGTCAGAGAATATCGCCAATGGCACGTTATCATCTCAATTAGGGCATGCCAAGGTAGTTATTAACATTCTAAGATTCTTTGTGATATGCATCTTGCTCTATTGGATTTCACAAAGGATAATGCACAAAGTTGTAATGTCAGTTTATCATGTAACTAGATGGCAAGTATCAGAGATGCTGTTTCGGCAAGATGTCGAAAGGTGTATGCTCATGCTCATGATTTCAATATTAACTCCATCTCAAATAATAGGTAATTTTTTTTGCCTAATACTTTTTCCTTTCTTTTCTCACTTTAAACTCTGTCTATCCCCACAGTGAAAAGATGGTCCAAGTGGAGAGAGTTTTTTCATTAATTTTTGTTATACATGAAAACTTATACTTGCAAAAAAAGAAAATACATTCCAAGAAGAGTAAGAGAGAAAAGAAAACTACTACACCAAGGTTCCATAAAATTTTAAAAAATTAGGTTGGTACAAGAGACACTGTATATAAAATCTTACTACAAGAGAAAGACTAGAATACCCTTAATAGTAAATAAACATAAATATAAATACAATCTTAACATCTCATCTCAAACTCATGATGCAATAGGAAGCATTGAGAGTTTGTCAATAAGAAAACACAATGTATTGTGTCATGAAAAAGTCAACCACTTCCATAATACAAGAAACAAAAGGCAAGGAAATAGTCCAAAATTGAAGATGGTGGCACACAAAATGACAATCAATCTCAATATGCTTAATCTGCTCATAGAAAATAGAGTGTTGTGCAATTTGAATGACACACTTTGTTGTCACAATACATAGAAGTTAGAGTAGATGTTTCTTACTTCTCCGAGAAATTAGGGAATCAGTCAAAAAGACAAAGAAATCAGTAGTGGATTTACGATCCATGGTATCACCTACTCAGTCAGCATCAGAAAGGCATGAAACTCCAAAAAAGAAGTGAAAAAGAACAACAAACTCCGATATAAAGTGCCTCGAAGATAATGCAAAATATGGAGAACTGTAACCCAGTGAATTGTAGTCGGAGAGTTGACAAACTGGCTTACAACAGGAACACAATAAGCAAATATCAGGTTGTGTAACAATGAGATAGATCAAGTTACCAAAAAGAATCTGGTATAACGTAGGATCAGCAAAAAAGACACCATTAGTAGAAGTGTAATGCATATTGAGCTCGAGAGGAGTCTCAACAGTCCGAGAATCAGTTAATTGTGCCCTGTGGGTAACATCAGCAGCATTCTTTGAGTGAGAAAGAAGATAACCCTTAGATGGCGAAGTCATTTTAATGACCAGAAAACAATGAAGGACACCAAGATCTTTTATCTCAAACTATTTCTTTAAATGAGCCTTCAAAATTGAGATACCCCCATAATTGTCTCCAATTATAATCATGTCATCAGCATATAATAGAAGAACAATCTGACTAGTGGAAGTGAAAAGAAGAAAAATAGTAGAATCATGATTACCGGAATGAACAATAGAGGAAAATGAACCTCTTTATAGGAGGTAAGCTTACAAAAAGAGCGAATAGAGTATAAAAATGAACAATAATCATAGGAGTAACAAGTTTAAGAAAAACCAAGGCAATTAGGACACTTACGAATGCATTTAGGATAGCGAAAAGATTGATGATCCACATCATCAGAAGCTGGTAGAGATACAACTGGATGAGGTGAAGGTGGAGGTGTTGTAGTGTGGAAATCGGAGAAGGTGCAATTGAGAAAGAGGAAGATTGAGGCGAACAATGAATGTCAGAAGTGAACATGTCATAAATATAAGAATCACCGAAAATATCATTAGGGAAATGATCAATATGAATCAGGTCAAATTTTACTAAATGTGTCGGCAGCGAAAGGAATTCAAAAGAAAGCAATATGCTCAAGGAAGACCACATGTCTAAATACATATAATCTTTTTACAACGGGGTCATAACATCCATACAACACACATAGTACAACGAGCATATAACTTATTTCATTCAGATTTAGGAAGAAGAACAAGACAAGTGCAGCCAAATGTACGTAATGAGAAGTAATTAGGAGGTTTACCATATAACCTTTTAAAAAGGGAAACACTCGAAGTAATAATAGAAGAAATTCGGTTAATAGGGTGAACAATTGTGAGAACTGTCTCTCCCCAAAAAGAGCTAGGAACAGATGCAGATAAAAATAATGAACATGTTGTCTCCATAATGTGTCTGTGACTGTTGAATAGTTCCATCATATTTCAATAAATCCTACCCAAATCACACCGAAAACATTTAATTATTGCAGAGTATTGTGTGTGAACCATGGTATGAAAAGTAGCAAAGATAGAAAAAAATTCAGATTGCTGCTTCATCTGATAAACACAACAATAACGACTATAATCATAAATAAAAGAAATATAGCTCGGGCGGAATCTGTAATTTTTGCATTTTGCTGGAGCAGAATCTACAACTTCTGCACTTTTTTGTACTTTTTTGGGGTAGAATCTGCAACTTCTGCAATTTGCTGGACTGATTCTAAAATTTCTATAGTTTCTAAAAATTAAGGGTATTCTATGTAATTTTAGAAACTTTAAAGAAAGTAACACGATAGCAGTCACAAGTCTCCAACATATGAAAACCTAACGTCCATATTATAGTCAAAACCACACAAAAACAAGAGAGTTTTGTATTGGAGAGAACTGTTAACAACACTGTTCATGCTACAATGATTTCAAATCCAAAGAACGACGACTGATGGGAACCTTGCTCTGATACCATAAACATTTACATAAACTTGCAAAGAAGAAAATACATACGAAGAAGAGTAAGAAAGAAAAGAAAACTACTACACCACGGTTCCATAAAATTAAAAAAAATTAGGTAAGTACAAGAGACACTATATATAAAACCCTATTGCAAAAGAAAGACTAGAATACCGGTAATATCAAATAAGCATAAATATAAATACAATCTTAACAGTACATAAGCTATGAATTCTCTCTTTCTCTCTCAAAGTTATTGTGTTGAAGAATTTCCCCTAGAATAATGTTTTAAGTTGCAGAAGGGCAAAATTTCATTAGCATATAGAAGTTATTAACAGACATGATGGGCGCTGCTCCTTAGATGACATGCTTTTTTTTGTAATTCTTGTGTAGTGATGGTGAGACATTTCTTTCGGCTGACGACCTAAGGGTAAACCTGTGGAACCTTGAGGTCAGTGATCAGTGTTTCAATATTATTGACATGAAGCCGTCAAACATGGAGGATCTTACAGGTAATTTTTTGGCCATTCTCTGAGTATCACAACCACCGAAATTTGTTTGAACATATATGTCAAGCAGTTATACCCTTCATAGACCCCATGATGAATGTTCAAATGAACTAAGAAAGAGCAAGCTAAGAGGAGACTATACGAAAGACCTATCTATCTCCTTCACCCTGCTCTTCTTATTCAGAGTTATGATCACTATTTACTAATTGAAAATGATGCAGAGGTGCTAACATCAGCTGAATTCCATCCGCTTCACTGCAATCTGCTTGCTTACAGCAGTTCAAGGGGATTTATTCGGCTCATAGACATGCGACAGTCAGCACTCTGTGACGGCAGTGCAAGGATGTAAGTTCTAGGTCATGTTTATATCGCATTTCCCTGGTTCATATGCTATGCTGCTAGTCCAATTTTCAGCTTGCCAAATTTTTGTTCAACCATACCACAGTGTCTGGCATTGTCCATTTGTCTGATACTTGTGATCTGAATTTTTACTTACAGATTGCAAGATGCTGAGCCCCGTGGTGTGAAAACATTTTTCACAGAGATCATCGCATCCATATCTGATATGAAGTTTGCAACTGATGGAAGGCACATCTTAAGTCGTGATTACATGAATTTAAAGGTCTTTTAACTCCCCACATTCTTACCTAGGCTTCTTATTCTATTTAGATGTGAATGGGTTGCACCCTCACGACTTAGATTGGAACTGGCCTACCTTTTCACACCGATCCATTATATTGTAGTTGCCTTCCCCAGATTTGAAATTCTATTTGGAGAAGATCAAGTACATCCTAGGACATCTGGTACACTGAAGAAGGCTATTGTGTCGGCAACCGATAACAAGAACTGATGATATATCCGCTGTAGTTTTAGGAGCATTGATTTCCACTAGATGTAGTGCTTTTTTCTGGCTTGCACGCTGTCCTTCTAACTTTTAACTTTGTGCTCCTTAATTCTTCTCTTACTTTGGGGTGACAAGATACAATGTAGTTTAATTTTGTGCAATTGCCTGTTATGATTTCTGTTCCACAGGTGGCGTAATTCCTTTTCTTTCTGTGCGTCATCTCCGGACAAATATGGAGATAATTCCTTCATGTCAACCATATATGTGCTAATAGATGTTTTCTAACCTTTTTTCAGCTGTGGGATACACATATGGAGACCTCTCCAGTTGCAACATATAAGATTCATGAGCACCTCCGCCCTAAGGTATGCACACTTTTTTGTAACAACTAGCGGCAGAAGATATCTCATAAATAATGATGTAAGGGATGATCATACTTGATGGTGTGAGATTACTTTATATACAATATATCTTTATTCTTTCTTTGCAGAGCATGCATCTATTATTTTATTATTTGTGGAGTTAAGTCATAATTTATATTCACTTTGCCTCATCACATTCAGTATTAGGGTACATTCGAATTTCCTTAAATCAAATGTTGCATAGATGAACAAAGTCCAAGGAAACCAGTCATAGCTGTCAGACATATGTATGTTTTCCACTGTGATATTTATTCATGTTTAAAGAGTGCAATTTCTTGAACCCATCAACGAGTGTATAGATAGCTTTGAAGCAATATTACTGTGTCTATTGTAAACAGTTGCTATTTGTTAATCATTTGGGCTTTCCAAATGATGATCAGTGAACCTACCTCCTGAAGGAATAGCAATTAGTATGATGGCTTCATAGCCAATGAAGCTAATAAATGCATGATTTAATTCCATAATTCTTTCTTGATAGTCCCCTCAGAAGCAATTTGCAACCCCATCCTTCCCTATGGCTGACAGTTTACCTTTGTTGCACAGTTAGGTGATTTATACAATAACGATGCCATATTTGATAAATTTGAATGCTGCCTCAGTGGAGATGGACTTCACTTTGCAACTGGATCTTATAGGTTTGTCCTTTGAATAAAGTTTTAATATGCTGTCTTAATATCTTAGGAAAATGCTTATTGTTCTCCAGCTTTATCTTGTATTTTACATATCAACTCATGCAGCTCTGAGTGACTAATAATTTTCTCCTGTGTGACTTAGCAATCTTTTGCGTATCTTTTCCTGTGGAGTCGGAAGTGAAGAGGGGATCATAATGGAAGCTAGCAAAAATCCAAACAGGTACCTTATTCTTTGTTTTTGTCTCAAATGTTGATTGTTTGTTCTTTTCAAAATTCTTTTTTCTATCCTATATTGCAGGAAGTCACTTCTTCAATCTGGTACAAGGGCTAGAAGATCTTCTCTCAGCAACTTGACTCGCGGATTTTACAGACAAGGTTCATGTTACCAATTTTTTTTTTTTCACTTTTTCATTTTTCACACATCTTCATAGTTTGAGTTCATAAACTTAACTGCCTGTTTTATGATTTTTAGGGCATGAAATTTCTGATGCAGGACGCCATGACATCCCGTTGGACTTAAATTCTAAGTTGCTGCATCTGGCTTGGCATCCAAGAACCAACTTGATTGCCGGTGCTGCTGGAAGTAGCTTGTTCATGTATTATGCATAATTGAATGTTCTTCTAGCAATTTTGAAGACAGCCTCAAATAAAGCATTAGGTTTGCAAATGTTTTGTTCATATTGTATATCCCTCCAATATCTACAAGACTCTGCTAGGTGATTAATTCAATACCTCAGAAAGTTGCAAATGATGATTTAATGTAGGATTACTACTAACAGGATTCTTCTGTAACTTTTCACTTTTCCGAAGTAGAATGCTTCTACAACTTTTCATTATCGTACCTAAGTTCTGATTTATGACGCAATTAAATTAAGTTACAACTCAATTGGTTAAGTTATTACTTAGTGGGGTCGATTTCGGTTCAATTAAGAAACTCGGAAAAAATATAAAATTTTAAAGTCAATTTGGAATTTTTAGACCTCATTGTGTTGTGACGAGTTTACAATTTGAGTACTTAGGTAGGTAACAAAACACAAGAGAAGTACGTGGTTTGGGAAATTTTTTGCTTATGTCCATGATAACAATGATCAGATATTTTTACTATGGAGTAAAACAAATTTGCCTGCAACTATTCATTATAACAATGGAGAATATACTTTGATCTCATGATATCACTTGGAGGGAACTTTTACACTATTGTCGTCGGTATTGGTATCGAAAATTATAATTTTTTAAGTTTAAAATATAATTTTTTTGAGGTGTAAGTTACAATTTCAAAAAGTATGATTGATCATACATTGTTGGGATCGATATTGCGTTTTCCATGATTGATTATAAGTATTTATGATTGATATCGTATTTTTCATGATCGATCATAAATATTTATGATTGATCATGACATTTTTAAGCAATTATAATTTTTTTTAAAAAAATTATTATTTTAACATATAAAGTAGTAATTGACGGCACCTAAGACAGTTTCCCTCACTTGGATATCAGACGTTTCTCAGACTGTCAGGTGTCTCTTCCTCTTTACTCTCAGTTCTGCCAGATGTCTACAACTCCCAACTGACTGGATTCCAGAGAGAAAACGACACACAGAGTAGATGTGCACGTGCGAAGCCAGATCTGTCCGCATGCAATGCCACTCGACAAGCTATTCTTCATTTGCCTGACCACATAAGTCGGGTGAGGCTTTAGGGCCTGGGTGGGCTGGGGCTGGGGCTGGGGCTGGGGCTGAGGCTATCCCACGTGAAATAGCCTTTGAGTGTGTGTTGCAGTTAAAGGATGCCACAGCCCTCACCTGGTTAGTAACTATCCAGTATGAGTGCTCTGTGGGTCCCATTACCAAAAAAAAAGAGCTATTCTTCATTTGCAGGCGCATTATTACTCTCAACCACTTCTTGGACTTTAGTCACCCTTCTCTGAATTTATTCCCAGCAACCTTACAACTTGACTGTGGTATCCAACAAAAAATTTGGCCTCCTATTTCTAAAATTTATTTATTTTAATTGATATTTTTATATTTTTTATTGATCATTTTATAATTAAAAAATTTATCATTATTGTGAGTGCACTTTTCTTCAAAACAAAAAAAAAATTATTATTTTTATGGGTGATTTATTACATTTGTGAAATTTTTTTTATCACTATTATAATAATTATTTTTACCACTTTTTTTAGTACCATAACAATAATAAAAACACTCGCAAACATAATAAATGTTAATATAATATATATACTTTTTTCGGGTACCCTAGACAAGTTCGCAACCTTGACTTTGACTTGACTTTATGATGTTGTAAATTGTGTTTTGCTACAATTCTTGAATTAATCTTGTATATGTTTTTCATGACTGATGTATGTATTATCAAAAAAGTAAAATGATGGGGATTGCTACTTTGTAACAAAAGTATTGCATGTGCATGTTGATGTATGAGTGAGGCACCATTTTTGCATTTGTGAAATCTGCCAATTAGAGAAAGTTTGGATAAGAAAAAAATTTTAAAAAAATTGAAACTGTAAAAACTAATGTTATCTAAAAAAATAATTAAAAAGACAAGAAAATTAAAAATGTTGTGAAATTAATGAAATATTAAGAGATTAATGCATAAAATTATATATAAAACAAGTCTTTTCAATAATTTAATATATCAATGTGTTGATCTTTAAGAACAAACTATTTTTTTTCTTCTTATTTCGTTCACATAGAATTTAATTGTGGTAGTTGATTTGTGGGAAGAGACCATTACACAAGTGGTGGGTGTGTGGTCATCCACCCCACATGGTATGTCTTAACACTCTCACTTAAATAACCATTATTTTAAAATAGTATTGGATGAACGAATGGTGCCTCATTAAAATATTGTCGGTAAAATTTAATGGGATAAAAATCTAAACGAAGGAAAAATGGTACAACGTGCAAATTGTTTTATATCTTGATGTAGATACTCCCTCTAATAAGAAAATCAATTGAATTGCGCATTCCAAGACCGTATACCAACTTTTTGAATGTTGATGATGATAAGACTTTAGTGAATAGATTTGCAAGATTATCACTCAATAGTATCAACTTTACTTTAATTTCATAAGTCCGCTGGAATTCATGAGTGTAAAAGAATTTTGATGATATATGTTTTGTTCTATCACATTTAATAAATACTCTTTTGATTTGTGTGATACAAGCAACATTATATTCATCCAATGTTGTTGGTGAATATGTAGTTAAAGGGAGTCGATATGTATTTCAAATGTGATGGACCAGAGATCTTAGCTATAAACATTCACAATAAGCTTCATGGTGTGCTAATATCTCACAATGATTAAAGAATGTAGCAATCAAGGTTTGCTTTGTAGATCGTCATGAAATTGTTGTATTACCACTACATACTCGATTTTGTAAACGAGCTTTGTGAGGATCGGATAGATATCTAGAATCTGCATATCCTTCAAAATTTGGCTCACCGCCATATTATTTTGAATATAACAAGCTCAAAATTGTAATTCCATGGAGATAACGTATGATGTGTTTTATAACATTTTAATGTCATTGAGTTGGAGCAATCTTATATCTTGCCAATAAATTAATTGCAAATGTTATTTCAAGCATAGTACATTATCTTAAATATAATAAAACACTTGTAACACTCACGTATGGTACTTTAGGACCAAGAAGTATTTCATCTTTTTCTTTAGGACGATAATAATTTTTTTTGACATCAAGTAATTGAATGATCATCAGAGTATTTAGTGGATATATCTTATCTATATTAAACCGTTTTAAGACTTTTTCAATATAAATTGTTTGATGGATAAAAATATTGTTGGATGTATGCTTAATCTCTACGTTGAGATAATATTTTATTTTCTTAAGATCTTTCATCTCAAATTATCTTTTCAAATATTCAATAGCTTTCATTAACTTTTCAGGAGTTTCAATTAGATTCATATGAACAACATATACTGTAAGAATTATAAATTTAGAATCTGATATTTTTAGAAACACACACACAAGCATATGACATTATTAACATACCATTTTTGTACAAAATACCCACTAAGACGGTGATACCATATTCTGCCAGATTATTTTAATCTACACAATAATGGTCTCAATTTAACTGAGTAAATGTTCATGGTTTCGATATATTTGTTTCGGACAATTTTAGTCCTTAAGGGACTTTCATATAAATATCGGTGTCTAAAATTCCATACAGTATGTGGCAACTATGTCCATAAAACGTATGTCGAGTTTTTCTGAAACTGTCAGACTAATCAAATACTGAAATGTAATGACATATATTATCGGTGAGTATATTTCTTCATAATTAATCATGGGTCTTTGCAAGAACGTTGTTCCATAAGGCGTACTTTATATCTTGTGATCTCATTTTTGTCATTTCATTTTTTTCTCACGAATACTCATTTTATAACATGTTGATTTTATACCATAAAGGGTTAGGATTGTAAGTCCAAACATTCCACATTTTTTTTTCCAGAGAATCTAATTCTATTTGGATATTTTTTTTCACTTTGGTTAATCATGCATAAATTGGCATTCATCCATAGAGTGCACTTTAGATGATCATCTTTTATTATTTCAGTTGCCACTGAAACAGACTACACCATTAATAACCATTTCTGTGTGATCCCACAATTCTCGTGCACATGCATAATTAATAAAAATTTCTTTATTCATAAATATCTGTATCTTTTCAGGAGTCTGTTGCCTCTTCAGGGATTTTTTCCTCTTCAAGGGATATTATTCGAGATAATGTGGCTGCATCTTAGTTTTCTAAGAGCAACTTCAACCGAGTTGTCAAATTACACTTGGACAACTCCAACAACTCTTTTTAACATTCCTTCCTTTTCCAACAGCTATATCAAATGCTGACTGTACTGGCCAAATATCTTGTCTCCCATATCAAATCTTAGCATATCTCAACTTCTTACTCATGCATCACATAAATTTTGGCATATAACATTTGACACATTGATTGGAGGGTAAGGTGAATATGTCAAATTGCCATATAGACCTAATTTAAATTTAACATATAATATTTGATATCTCCCTTGGAGATGCTCTAACTCAACAACTTCTTTATAAGTTATATGTAATTGGTCTTTTGTTCTTCTCTTTCGGGAAGCTAAATTTTTTGAACCATAATCTACGCTTTAGACGTGCAATTGACAATTCATTTGCAGTTATAAGTTTTTCAATTGGAATATCAATCTTTGTCAGAATATTCATGGTTGATATATATGATTTTGTCACTTTTGTTGCATCTGTAAATTCATCAAACAATTGAGTATTAATTTTTTTGTTGATGTATGATTATTTGTATCTCAGTTTCACATTGAGAAGTACATGGATCAAAATGAGAAATATATTATACATTCCAAGAATGTTCATGCCTATCTTTAGGTGGCGAATTTCCTCCCCCAAATGACGAAAAATGTGTCTCATTTAAATGACAATTCGCAAATCTTGCGAGAAAAATTCACATGTCAAAAGGTTTAGGATACCTAATAATTGAAGGTGAATCGTACCCAATATATATTCTTAATCAACATTGAGAATTCATTTTAGTATGTTGTGGGGTGCAATTAAGACATGTCAATGCAATTAAAATTTCGTAGATGTGAAACATTTAGTGGTTGACCAAACATGAGTTGTAAAGATGAATATTGATGGTAAATACTTGGTTAGATGCGAACTAATGCAGCTGTATTTAAAATAACATGTCCCTAAGTCAAAATGAATAATTTTGTCCTCATAAGTAAAAGTCGAGCAATTAATTGAAATCTTTTGATAAAAGACTCGATTAGGCCATTGTGGATATGAGTGTGAATAACTGGATACTCAACATCAAACTTAACAAACATGCAATTGACATCAAATGTTTGAGATGTAAATTCACTGGCTGTATCAAAACAAATTGTATTGATTGAATAATTTGGGAAAGGAACAAAGCAAAAGTGAAACTTCAAGTCGATAGTAAAAAGACATATGACTATCTTATTGATGCATCCATTAAAACCATAAAATAACGAAATGATTCACATAATAGATGAATATGTTCACACATCTTGAGACTTGTCATCCTAAAGTTTGAATCACAAGCTGAATCCCATAATCTATCATCCCACGTGCTATCAGAATTCCTTTCAACATGCATTCAATTAACTCCTTTGACAACATCCCACAATTTATGCAATTTTTAAAACCAGTTGGATTTTCCTCATACAGTCCCTTTCAGGAATGAACTTTGGGAATAAAATTTGGGGGAATTTTTTTGTATTTTGGGGGTATTTTTGACCATCTGATGAAACTTGGGCCAATTTTAAGACATCATTTTACTTGATGTGGGTATACATAAAAAAACCATTATGATAATTATATAGATGTGAATTACCCATAATTGATCAACATTTGATCTTAGAGTTCATAGTGTTCTTTATATGACTACAAATATATTTTTTGAGATTGTTTTTTAACTTTTTTTTGATTATTTTGTAGATTTGAGGTTTTTTAAAGCTCGGATCATCAATTATCTCTTCACCTACCTATCACCGCCAAATGGGTTACCGTTGTTCTCTTAATTTATGTTGGTGATATTCTTCTCACAAGCAATAACGAAGTTCGTCTTTTTCAATTGATCTCCGTTTTGGGGAACCATTTTCCCTTGGAAGGACTCAGTTGTTTTCATAATCTATCTTTGACTCAATCCAAATATGTTTTGGATTTTCTCAAAAATACAAACATGGGTTCGCCTGAACCAAATTCATCTACGTGACTAGTGGTATGAACTTATGTGGTCTAACTCATATACTTGATATCTTTGAATTAATAAAGTGTGGTGGACGCTTTACAATATCTTACCTTAACTTGTCTTGATTTTTTTTTTTTTTGTGTTGTTAATCATTATGCCAATGTATCCTCTCTTTGATTGTTATCAAGCATAGCTAACACTATGTGAAGGGTAGCTTTGACTATGGTCTTTTATTCTAACTTAGTTTTCCTCATCTTGAGGTCGATTCAAGTTTGATTAGCCATTTTAGATGCTAACTATGTTGGTAGTAAGCATAGACGATCCATTAGAAGCAAGCTAGGAAGCTATCCAACATAATCTCACCGAGTGAGAAGAAACAACCAATCGTATCTTGCTCAAGTATCAAAAATGAATATCACCGATTAGTGTACACAATTATTGAAATTGTAGGGTTGGGACCTCTTTTGCACTATCTTGACATTTTATATAGACATCGGTCATGTAGTGCGATGACAATAGTTCCATATCCTTGACTTTAAGGTTTTTTTTCATATTAAACAAAATATTTTAAAATTAATTGTCACTATTTTTGAGAAAAAATGGTTTAGAGGAATTGAGCGTTCCCTACTTTTCATCGAAGAATAGATTGCTAACATTTTTACGAAATGATTATTAACTTGTTTACAATTGATCATTCACATCCTATTGTCAGATAACTTAATATTTGCTCCACAAATCAAGGTAACATGATTCTTTGTAATCTATAGTTAATAGTAGACCTAATCTGTGGGACACAAATGAAGGTTAGAAGGACAAGCCAATTTGTATATTGAGAAACTTTACACTATGAAAGTTATTGTAGGTGTTGGTGCAATTTCATAAATGGAGAAGAAAAGTGTAAAATTATAAAACTTGATACGAAATAATTTAGGCTAAGACGTGGATATCTCGCTCTCTTTAAAGAGATTCAAGCCCTCTGCAGATGACAAAGTCCAAATTCAATGCAACATATCTTTTTATTTGACTTGTTCCTTCCAGGATACAATAATCTAACAGTTTCATCGTATGACATTAACCAACTCTGCACAAATGGTTAAGTCCAAAGCTTCACCATAGAAACGCCCTTCTTTGACTTGAACTTTTAATATGTTATTCAGTGTTATAATGTGTTGGATGATGTTCTAAAGTTGTTAAATGACCAACTTATAGGTCCTATTTATAGGCTCTTAGAATTTTCTAGAGTTAATGTATCCAAGTCATGCATGTAACTATACATGTATGTAATAATAATCAATGGGAAATGCTATTTGGACCTTATTTAGGAACCTAATGATGTGGTTTCAATGTAACCATTTGTCACAGGGTAACTTTTGTTTTTCTTTTGAGGCTACCCGTGAAGGCGTTGCTATTACAACTAGCCACGCTCAACTCAAGAATAAGAGACAAAAACTCACACAGAAGGCACACACGAATCTACTGGAACAACATTCCCAAACCTTATATATTGAACTCAACAATTTACAAGGACTCTCAAAAGCCAGAACACTCTCCTCTCTCCAGAATGCTCAAGCACCTCTATTTATACAAGAGAAAGACAGATGACACCCCCATCTGCCAAGGGGTAGTTACCCACGTTTTTGCTATTCCATAGCATACTGGACTAGTAGACTTGGTCTCTGTGCAACACCTGGCAGGCAGTTCCACCACTTCAAGTAACTGCTGTGGAACTGCCCCTTCATCAGCATGCATCTAGACTGGATTCAGAATGGGAACATCCAGAACTGCCTCAACAACTGCCTTGATTGAGTCTCAGCATCATAACTGCCCACATCCTCCTGGTCACATGCATTGAGCAGCCATATGCCAATCAGGTGCCCACATTCAGCAGTCATGTGCCCACATTCACCAGTCAACCTTGCTACTCGAACCAATGTGCATGTTGGGTTCAACCCATGCCATGCAATTCGAAGCTCTGCACCTACATTGCTTCAATTGAGCCCACCCATGCTGTCATACTCAACCGGGTGGTCTCATGTTGCCTTGGTTCACCCCAATCTGTCGAACCACTTAGCCGCGTCACCTTAATTCCAATTTCTGGCATGCCTCGGTGCAAGGTGCCACCAAGACCGGCCATTTGCACCCAAGTCAATTAGGGTGTGACAAGCCACCCCCACCTAAAGTATCCAACGACCTCATTGGAATGGAGGCATGGTATTGCTTGATGAGATCCTCAAACTGCCACAATGTCGTCTCTTTCTCCCAAGTGGCTTCCTCTAGTGCTTTCCCTTTCCACTTGACTAGGTAATGAGTTCTTCTATTTTTCTTACTCATTCCCTCAGTCTTGTGGTCAAGGATAGCTTTAGCTATTTCTGTGAATTGCTTCCTGATTGTTGGAGGAGCCCGACGCCGAACATATCTGTTAGGGTCCTCTGGGTCCTCAACATACGGTTTCAAGAAGGCAACATGGAAAACTGGATGAAGTTTAAGACGACTGGGAAGATCCAGCCTATAGGCCAACCTGCCTATCCTTATTGTTATTAGGAAAGGGCCGTCATAACACTGAATTAATCCCTTGTGTACAGACTTCCGAGAGATCTTGTTCCAGATTGGTGGGGTCAATTTCAGCATCACTTTGTCACCTACTTCGAACTCTACTGCCCTCCTCTTCTCGTCTGCCCACTTTTTCATCCTCTTCACCGCCTTAGTTAAATAGTCTTTTGCTTCGTCGGTCCGCTCTTGATTGGTCCGAGCGAAGCGATATGCCGCAGGACATCTCCCTTGAGACTTTTGCTTGACTACTTCATGCGGGGTAAGAGGCTGTTGGCCAGTTGCCAACTCAAAGGGGCTCATTCCAGTGGACGAACTCTGTTGGAGGTTATAACTGAACTGGGCTACATCAAGTAAATCCACCCAATTGTCCTGGTTCGCTGTGACATAATGTCTGAGATATTCCTCCAGCAGTGCATTAACCCGCTCGGTCTGTCCATCTGTCTGCTGATGATTACTGGTGGAAAGTTTGATCTGTGTGCCCAACAGCTCAAATAAAGCTGTCCAGAATCGGCCAATAAATCGAGTGTCCCTGTCGCTCACTATGTTCAACGGAAGACCTCAAAGTTTCACAATATGCTTGAGGAATAACAGAGCAGTAACTTCCGCCGTACATACTTTTGGGGCAGCAATAAAAGTGGCATACTTCGAAAATCTGTCTACCACCACAAATATCGAAGTAAAATCGTTTACCTGAGGCAAGCCATTAATGAAGTCCATGGAAACACTCTCCCAAGGTCGGCTTGGAATAGGGAGAGGTTCCAATGTACCCGCCACCTTCTTCCTTTCAATCTTGTCCTGCTGGCACACCAAACAAGTGCGCACATACAGCTCCACATCTGCTTCCATGCGGGGCCAATAATAACTTTCTGCTAGCAAGGCAAGAGTCCGTTGCTGCCCTGGATGTCCTGCCCATAGAGCATCATGAGCTTCTTTCAGCAACATCTGTCGAAGTCCGCCTGACTTCGGAACATAGGGTCTCCTACCTTTGGCGTAGAGAACACCATCCTCTACCCAAAATCGCCGAGTCACCCCTTCGTGAACCTACTTCAGCAATAAGCTGGTCACTGGATCATCTTTAGTCTGATCCTGAATTCTCTGCAGTATGTCTCCTGCAATCTGGCTAAGTGCAGCAACTGTCCCATCAGCAACTGGGATTCGACTAAGAGCATCAGCAACCTGATTTGCACTGCCAGGCTTGTACTGCAACGTGAAATGAAACTGGGCAAGAAAGTCCTGCCATCTTGCTTGTTTTGGTGTCAGCTTCTTCATGGAATTGAAACAGCTAGTAGCCACATTATCTGTCAGTACAAGGAAATGCTTCCCCAACAAGTAGTGCCTCCATGCATTGATGCAGTGAATGACTGCTGTCATCTCCTTCTCATGTACTGAATACCGCCTCTCGGTATCATTCAGCTTCCTACTTTCAAATGCCACTGGATGCCCATTCTGCACCAACACCCCTCCAAGAGCAAAGTCTGATGCATCTGTATGGACTTCAAAGGGCAAATCAAAATCAGGTAAGCGTAAAATTGGGCTAGACGTCACCACCGCCTTCAATCGATCGAATGCCTCCTGGCATTCATAGGACCAGTTCCATGTCCTATCCTTCCTTAGAAGATCAGTCAGCACTACGACCTTCTTCGAATAATTCTTCACGAATTTTCAATAATAGTTTGCCAAAACCAAGGAAAGAACGCAATTCAGTAACCTTAGTAGGGACAGGCCAATTTGCAATGGCCTCAACTTTTTTCGGGTCCATCTTCACCACGCCCGCAGAAATAATATGCCCTAAGAATGAAATTTCTTTCTGGGCAAACTCACATTTTTCTGGTTTCAGATACAACTGGGCTTTCCTTAACTTTGTCAAGGCCAACCTAAGATGCTCAACATGCTCCTCAAGAGTCTGGCTATAAACAACTATGTCATCCAAATAAATCACCATGAAGCGGTCCAAGTATTCCCGAAATACATTGGTCATTAAGTTACAGAATGTAGCAGGGGCATTGGTTAAGCCGAAAGGCATAACTAAAAACTCATATGACCCATACCTTGTCACACAAGTAGTCTTCTCCTCATCTCCCTCTGCAATTCTGACTTGATGATATCCCAGCCGCAAATCCATCTTGGTAAAGAAAATCGCCTTTCCCAATCTATCAAATAGTTCGTCGACAAGCGGCACTGGATAGTTGTTCTTGACAGTGACTTTGTTGAGCGCTCTGTAGTCTACACAAAGCCGTAAGGATCCATCCTTCTTCTTTTGAAATAGAACAGGAGCTCCATAGGGTGCCTTGGAAGGTTGAATGAACCCAATGTCCAATAACCCCCCAAGTTGTCTCCTTAGCTCTGCCAAATCTGATGGAGACATTCGATAAGGAACCTGTGCAGAGATTTTTGCCCCTGGTATTAACTCTATGGCATGGTCAATCTCCCGTCATGGCGGTAACCTTGCTGGCAATTCTTTAGGTGCCACATCCTTGAACTCAACCAGCAACTGTTATACTGATTCAGGGACTTGAAATGCTTTGGACTCCTCTTCCTCAAATAGAACAGCCAAGTATGTTGCCTCCCCTTTTCGCAAGCCATCTTTACTTGTAAGGTAGATAGCATTTCCCCCGAAGACTTGGCTTTGGTGAGGGAACAAAATAAGGATTGGGCATGTCCATCACGAACATCTCATTTAAATGCGGCATAACAGACACCATTGCCTTTGTAAGGAATTGCAGTCCAAGGATTACCTGAAAATCATCGAGAGGGACTGCCATAAAATCACATATTCCTTGTCAATCACCCACTTTTAGAGGGACTTTTCTTGCGATGCCGCCTACTGGTTTTGTTTCTGAATTAACAGCCTTAATCTGGCTAAAGTCTTTCACCAACGCCAGACCAAGCCGCTGTACTTCCCGATCAGAAACAAAATTATGGGTTGCACCTGTATCGACCATTGCCTGGACAGCCACATTGTTCAGGCGAATCTGCACAAACATCAACCCCCTCTTTGCCACTGTCTCCTCTTTGCGAATTGCATTAAGAAGTTGTAATGGGTTGACTCGTGTTGGTTCGTTAGAACAATCAGTTTCCTCAGCCACGAGGGCACTGAGCTTTTCCTTATTGGGGCAATTTCTGGCACGATGAGGGCCATTACAGATAAAACATCCTGAGTCAACACCTCCCTTTGATGAAGAGGCTTTGTCAGTCTGTTTTTCTGAATTGCCAAACTTCTCAGCCTTTTTCTTCTGCTTATCCTTCTTAGCAAACTTGGCTTTCCCTTTCGACTCCTTCTCTAGAGGATTAGCCTGCGTTTTGTAATCAACCAGCGCGTCTGCTGCGGACATAGCAGCGGGTAAATCCTTCACCCCTTGCCGACGAAGTTCTGCCTGTGCCCAAGTTTGGAGGCCAGACATAAAGTTGAACAGTTTGTCTTCCTCTGACATATTTTTAATGTCAAGCATCAGAGACGAGAATTGCTTCGCGTACTCTCTCACGGTGCTTGTATGTCGAAGTTTCCTCAATGCATCACGGGTTTGCCAAGCCGTGTTGCTGGGAAGAAATTGCTCCTTCATTTCAGCGGACAGAGACTCCCAAGTAGTAATTGGAAGACGAGATTTGTCCTCAGAACGTGTTCGCCACCATAATTTAGCATCACCGGACAGGTACATGCTAGTGAGATCTACCTTCTCAGCATCCGGAGTGCAGACTGCTTTGAAGTAATGTCCCATATCCCACAGAAAATTCTCGAGTTCTTTAGCATTTCGACTGCCTTTGAAAGGCTTAGGGTCAGACACTTTAGCTTTCTGAGTGCTTTCACTGCCAGAAGCCACAGGGGCATTCTGCAATGCCCTCTTAAGCACTGAAACGTCGGTCTCAAGAAAACTCAATTTTTCCCCAATATCATCGATCCATGTGGAGATCGTAGCCAACACGTCAACGACTTCGTTTTTCACTCGACTGAAGTGATCAGATTCAGTCTTTTGAAGTTGTTCATGTGCAACACGCATCTCTTCGAACCGCTGATATAGCAACTCAATCTGCACACAGAGAGCTACAGCATCACCAGACTGTGGAGGACTAACCAGCTCCTCCAACCGTGCCACCTTTTCCCTTAGATCAGCATTTGTTCCGCCAACCATAATTGATCTGTTGCCAAAACCACACTCTGATACCAAACTGTCACAGGGTAACTTTCGTTTTTCTTTTGAGGTTACCCGTGAAGGCGTTGCTATTACAACCAGCCACACTCAACTCAAGAATAAGGGACAGANTGTCACAGGGTAACTTTCGTTTTTCTTTTGAGGCTACCTGTGAAGGCGTTGCTATTACAACTAGCCACACTCAACTCAAGAATAAGGGACAGACACTCACATAGAAGGCACACACGAATCTACTGGGACAACACTCCCAAACCTTATATATTGAACTCAACAATTTACAAGGACTCTCAAAAGCCAGAACACTCTCCTCTCTCCAGAATGCTCAAGCACCTCTATTTATACAAGAGGAAGGCAGATGACACACCCATCTGCCAAGGGGTAGTTACCACATTTTTGCTATTCCATAGCATACTGGACTAGTAGACTTGGTCTCTGTGCAACACCTGGCAGACAGTTCCACCACTTCAAGTAACTGCTGTGGAATTGCCCCTTCATCAGCATGCATCTAGACTGGATTCAGAATGGGAACATCCAGAACTACCTCAGCAACTGCCTTGATTGAGTCTCAGCATCATAACTGCCCACATCCTCCTGGTCACATGCATTGAGCAGCCATGTGCCAATCAGGTGCCCACATTCAGCAGTCATGTGCCCACATTCACCAGTCAACCTTGCTACTCGAACCAATGTGCGTGCTGGGTTCAACCCATGTCATGCAATCCGAAGCTCTGCACCTACATTGCTTCAATTGAGCCCACCCATGCTGTCATACTCAACCGGGTGGTCTCATGTTGCCTTGGTTCACCCCAATCTGTCAAACCACTTAGCCGCGTCACCTTGATTCCAATTTCTGGCATGCCTTGGTGCAAGGTGCCACCAAGACCGGCCATTTGCACCCAAGTCAATTAGGGTGTGACACCATTAGATTAGTTATGAATTCCAATGTTAGATGGAGCCCACAATTAATCCAATAGTTGTACATCATTAGGTCCCAAAAAACGTCCATATAACATTGCTCATAATCAATTTATGCATAAAAGTCATAAATAAATGTAAATGAGTAAAGTTCATGAATGTAGTTTATATATGTATCTAATAAATATGGTTCATATGTAGAAGTGAATAAGAGAGACATGTATTAGGGATGCAACTCGGGCGGGTTGGGTGGGTTGGACAATCAACTCTAGTTCAACCCTAGGTATATAATCTTCAACCCTAACCCTGCCTCGGGTTGGGGAACTCAACCCGAGCACTGCCCGAGTTTAATTCGGGCGGGTTCGGGTTAAATTTGGGTTAATGATTTCGAGTTCAATTCGGGTAGAGCCCAAAATATGCCTGTTATTCTAAACCGAATACATATATTACATAATATTCACCTAAATTAACAACCATAATTTCAACCAAGATTTTAACAAGAGAGGCTGAGAGAACGATAGAACAAAAATGAAAAATCAGTGTTAATACTTTATATATAAATTTTTTTTTTAATTTATCGGGTTCAGGTTGAACTTGGGTTCACGAGGCCTTAACCTAAGCCCAACCCAAATTAAATTCGGGTGGAATTTTTTGACCCAAGCCCAACCCAAATATTAAAAACTCTTGCCCAAGCCCTAATTTTTTCTGATTGGGCTCGGGTTGAAATCGGGTTGCCCAACCCAAGTTGCACCCCTAACATGTATGCATCAAGTTCATGTTTTTTTTTTTGATCAAAGCATCATGTTCATGTTCATGTATGCACATTATACATTCGTCTCATTAATCTAATTCATGTATAAGAGCAAGTATGATACACGTATCAATAGATCCATATACACAATGTATCCATGTGGATGAATGAACCCACATTAGTACAATGAATTATATATTAAAATTAAAATGTACCAATAGTAGGTAAGCATTGAAAATCAATAACTAAGTATACCCCAAGGTCGTAGCCTATTGCAAACATTAATCTCACTTACATGCGACTTAATGACTGCATAATTATAAAAGAATTATGAATTTTGAATAATAAAAAAATATTCATAAAATTATAGAGACACCTTTCAATCTTTTAAATACATTTATGTGGTTAATAAGTGATTTAATAATCGCAAGCTAATAATAATGTTAATTTCATTAATACACGAGTTAATGACTACCTTATTCTAAGAAAATTTGTAGACTTGAATATTCAAAAAAAAAATTGATAAACTTATTGAGATGTCATTTAAATTTTAATAACACTATTGGGTTAATAAGTAATTAATAATATAACAAATAATTATTTAATCATGTATTATTGTTGTGATATCACCTGTAAATTTACACATTAGACAGGAAAAAAAAAGGTGAAAGTGTTCTAATATACTATTAATACGTTTATTAGAGATATAATAAAATACAAGAGTTCTAATAATACAAGACTAGTTTGGATAAGCACGAGTGATATATTTTATCTTGTAATATTACCTGTAGATTCACACATCAGATAAGAAAAAAAAAGGGATAAAAGTGTCATAATATATTATTAATATTTAATATATTTATTAGAGATATAATAAAATACAAGAGTTCTAATGATATATGAATAGTTTGGATAAGCATGAGTGATTCATTTCATCTTTTATCTTATCATCTCTTCATCCTAAGATGGAGTTCAGTTTCATATATATATATATATATATATATAACCAATGAGCCAATGCAGTTTTTTGATCCTTTCTTTAAAAACTATCTTCCATCAAGAAGAAAAGCTTATCTCTAATGGTCATCCACTTTGTTGTTGAACTTTAAGGTTGCGGATTTGAACTTTGTCGTTGAGAATATATTGGACATCACAATTACGCATTGTCATCACGCTGATATGGTGTAAGTGTCCACTAATAAGACAACAAATGAATAAGTGGATTCCACACAAATAAATAATTACCCATTCATGTCATGTAGTAATTAAACCATGTAAAAGAGTGGAATACACTTTGTCCATTTGATTTTTTCTCATTGAATGGTTATATTATGTCAGTGTGATGACATGGGTGTAATCGTGACACCCAATACTCGTCGTAGCCCCCTCGTTGTAATAGTGTCTAACCAAAAAATAAATAAATAAATATTTTTTTTCAATTGCAATCAAATCTAGTTGATTTGATTTGAAAATTAGAGATCTTTTTTGAAATCTTATAAGGATATCATGCTCTCTAACTTGAATGTAAAAGTAAGACTGATAATCGAGTTGAGTTTTGCAAGTTTACGTCGAACCTATTGAGCTTGTTTTTTTAAATGAGTGTAAAAAATTTTCAAATTCAGATCATTTAGAAAATAAATCGAACCTTTTAGACTCGTTTAGAAAACATACAAATGAGCCGGATTTTGCGAGTTTGAGTCGAACTTTTTAGATTCATTTTTCTAAATGAGCTTAGAAGATCGTTGAAGCTCAATGGGTCAAGCCTAAAACCTGTGCCTAAAATAAGCCGAACCCGAGTAACTCAAATCGATTATCAACCCTACATTAAAGTCTTCCCTCATCGCACTCTCTCCAGAATCTTTGCACATTGCTAATTTTATATATATATATATATTCCACATGGTATATCCAGACCAGATAATGAATCTTCCTCTTTATAGGAAAAAGACTTTGATCCAACCCCATTCGAAATCGGATTCCAACTATAGTTTCTATGGATTTATATCCAAGAGAATTACAGTTGATAAAGGAAATCTGTAATCAAGAATTTTATCTTTCTAAATATGAAGAATGTATAAATTGATTTTTTAAAACAATGAGTTTGAAAGAACATAAAAGTTATAAAGAAATATTTTATTTTTATATAAAAAGAGAAAAAATAATAATTTCTTTTGTTAATTGGTTTTTAACCTATTATATTCCATCTGATACTAAGCAGTTAAATGAAATAAAAAATTGCTTTCCAGATATTGAAGAAGTCGAGTTTATAAATGAACTCAAGAGAAAATTAAATAATATTTCTCAAACAGAAACAATAGAAGATCAACAGAACAATACAATAATTGATGAGACTCTAAAAGATAAAAATTTAACTATTTCAAACAATGACTCTCTGACAGATAATTCAAACCAACTTTTCTATAAAATGAAGCATTAAAGCAACTCTACGAACTCCATAAAAGTCTTCAAAGAAAAAGACAAGAAGACTATTAAATGTTCTAAGCGTGGAAAAATTAGTCATGTTGATTCCATATGTTATTATTATAAAGCAAAAAAGGCCATGAATAAATTAAGTACACATACTTTGACTAAATCTCAAACATTTATTCTTGATCTTATAAATAAAATTCAAGATCCAGATTCTAAAAAAAAAACTATTGAACAATATTTAGAGATAAATTCGGAAGAAAAGAGACCTAATCTGTCTCAACCGTATTCCTTAAAGGAAGCCCTTAATAGAACTGAAAACGACATGAGTGATAACCCACTTCATATAAAGGAAGTCTTATCTACTACGGTTCAAGACTTAAAAAAAGAAGTTCATAATGTCAAAAAAGACATAAAAGTCATAAAGGTTAAACTCTTAACTTTAGAAAAATTGTCATTTAAAGAAAGTGACATAAATGATGACAAAGCATCACCATTAAACTCTTCCATTAATGAATACTTAAATGTATTAGACAAAATAACTTATCAGAAATAATATGTTAAAATCATATTAGTTATAAATTTTGAATTTACTATCGAAACTATTGTTTTAGTTGACAGTTGAGCAGATATGAATTGCATAAAAGCAGGATTAATTTCAACTAAATATTTTGAGAAAACTACTCAGTCAGTAAGTACTGCTGATGGTTTAAAATTAAATATAAATTTTAAACTCTCTAACATTTTTGTATGTAACCAAGAAATTTGTATTCCTACCACTTTATGCTTATTGATAATTTAAACCAATTGGTGATTTTAGGAACACTTAATCAAACCTATAGAAAGAATTGATTCTAAAGCAATTTTGACTATCATAAATAGTCAACAAATATTATTTGAGTTTATTATTCCACCTCAAATAAAGCAGATAAATCAAATAAAAGAAAATCTGATTTATAAAAAAAACCAAATAAATTACTCATCAATTTCTAACATATTGAGAAGTGATGTTTATTTTGCATGAAAAGTCCAAGAAGTTCCATAAATGAGTCATAACTCAGATTCATTTTCTTTGGATCTTATTGTCAAATCCCCAGAACTTCTTGACTGTATTTGTGATTATGCAGGTGAAAATATTTTTAGTTTTGCCTCTTCCTGGCGTCATAATTATCGCAAGGTTTCATTTTGGTGTCTCTATTGCAATACTATGGAAGATCAATTAATTGATTATATATATATATATATATATATATATATATATATATATATCTTTTTGTTAAGAATTGCAAGAGTCCAAAGGGAGTCTTTAAAAGAATCTTTAAAATTTCATCTTATACTTAAACTTAATGACTGGTATTATGATTGAAAATATAAATAATGGATGAAGAATATTGTCCTTGAAGGACTTTGTCAAGATATGATAAATAAACTTAGTGGTATAATGGTTAGAACTCAAGTCTTTGTATATAAAAATGCATACTATTCTGATGAATATAAAAATATTTTTTATGCATATTATTTTAATACATATAAGAATGTATATTATTTTAATGCATATAAAAATGCTTATTATCCTCCGCTCACTATAAAGAGATTATCACATAAAGGAGATATTAATGATAATCCGTCAAAACAACTTAAAATTTTTGAAACATCCCTGTTAGATAAAGTTGACAATAAAAAAATTTTATCTGAAGAAAAAACTCTCTCTATATTTCCTAGATCTTTGACTTTGTCTCCATATATGGAGTTTAATCTTACATTATTTTTCTAACTTTATTATGAGGATATATCCTTATGATATTTGTGATCCCAAACTTATTAGAGACTACCAAGTTAGTTACTGAAATAATTATCCCACTAACTCTAAATGTCAGATTATTGCTGAATGTCTTAAAAATATAGATAAATAAGAAGATAAAGTTTCGACCGATAAAGTTTCAACTTCTATAGCTGTTGTTCCCACTATCAGTATAAATACTGGAACTAATTTCAATCATGTTGAAGTTCTTAAAGAACTAACTAAAAAAGAAAAACTCTATTTAAATCTTGAGCAACTTAAAGCAACTTAAAGCAACAATTATGGAGGAATTTCGTCTTCAAGTTATGTTTACGTTCAGAATGGGCAAAATCGAAAAGATAGATCTCGATAATACTTCTTCAGTTGTCATAAAAGGCAAAGGGAAAGATAAAGTTGAGGAAGAAGATAGAAAATTTCTCAAACAGAAATAGTAAAAGATCAACAAATCAATATAATAATTGATGAGACTCTAAAAGATAAAAATTTAACTATTTCAAACAATGACTCTCTATCAGATAATTCAAACCAACTTTTCCATAAAAGGAAGCATGAAAGAAACTATATGAACTCCACAAAAATCGTCAAAGAAAAAGACAAGAAGAATATTAAATGTTTAAAGTGTGAAAAAATTCATCATGTTACTTCCATATGTTATTATTATAAAGCAAAAAAGGCCATGAATAAATTAAGTACAAATACTTTGACTAAGTCTCCAACATTTATTCTTGATTTTATAGATAAAATTCAAAATCTAGATTTTAAAAGAAAAGCTATTGAATAATATTTAGAAATAAATCCAAAAGAAAGAGACCTAGTCTGTCTCGACCGTATTCCTTAAAGGAAGTTTTTAATAGAACTGAAAGCGACATGAGTGATAACCCACTTCATATAAAGGAAGTCTTACCTACTACGGTTCAACACTTAAAGAAAGAAATTCATAATGTCAAAGAAGACATAAAAGTCATAAAGACTAGACTCTTAACTTTAGAAAAATTGTCACTTAAAGAAAGTGAAATAAATGATGACAAAGCATTACCATCAAAATTTTCAAATAATGAATACTTGAATGTATTAGATAAAATAACTTATCAGAAATTATATGTTAAAATATATTAGTTATAAATTCTGAATTTACTATCGAAACTATTGCTTTAATTGATAGCGGAGCATATATGAATTGCATAAAAGCATGATTAATTCCGACTAAATATTTTAAGAAAATTACTTGGTCAGTAAGTATAGCTGATGGATCAAAATTAAATATAAATTTTAAACTTTCTAACATTTTTGTATGTAAACAAGGAATTTGTATTCCTACCACTTTTATGTTTATTAATAATTTAAACCAATTGGTAATTTTGGGAACATTATTTTTATCTTTAATCAAACCTATAGAAAGAATTAATGTTAAAAGAATTTTGACTATCATAAATGGTCAACAAATATTATTTGAGTTTATAACTCCATCTCAAATAAAGCTGATATATCAAATAAAAAAAAAATCTGATTTATAAAGAAAACCAAATAAATTACTCATCAACTCCTAACATATTGGGAAGTGATGTTTATTTTACAGAAAAAGTCTAAGAAATTTCATAAATAAGTCATAACTCAGATTCATTTTCTTTGGACCTTATTGCGAAATCCCCAGAACTTCTTAACTGTATTTGTGATTATACAGGTGAAGATATTTTTAGTTTTGCCTCTACCTGACGTCATAATTATTGCAAGGTTTCACTTTGGTGTTTCTATTGCAATGCTATGGAAGATCAATTAATTGATTATGTATCTATCTTTTTGCTAAGAATTGCAAGAGTGCAAAGGGAGTCTTTAAAAGAATCTTTAAAATTTTATCTTATACTTGAACTTAATGACTGGTATTATGATTGGAAATATAAACAATGGATGGAGAATATTGTCCCTAAAAGATTTTGTCAAGATATGATAAATAAACTTGGTGGTATAACATTTAGAATCCAAGTCTTTGCATATAAAAATGCATACTATTCTGATGAATATAAAAATATTTTTTATGCATATAAAAATGCATATTATTTTAATCCATATAAGGATACATATTATTATAATGCATATAAAAATATTTATTATCCTCCGCTCACTATAAGGATATCACATAAAGGTGATATTGATGATAATCCGTCAAAACAACTTAAAGTTGTTGAAACATCCCTGTCAGATAAAGTTGACAATAAAAAAATTTTATCCCGAGATAAATCTCTCACTATACTTCCTATATCTTTGACTTTGTCTCCATATATGGAGCTTAATTTTTCATTTTTATTGACTTTATTAAGAGGATATATACTTTGATATTTGTGATTCCAAACTTATCAGGGACTATCAAATTAGTTACTGGAATAATTACTCCACTGACTCTAAATGTCAAATTATTGTGGAATGTATTAAAGACATAGATAAAGAAGAAGATAAAACGTCGACTGATAAAGATTCAATTTCTACAGCCGTTGTTCCCACTACCAATAGAAATATTGGAATTAATTTCAATGCTGTTGAAGTTCTTAAAGAATTAATTAAAAAGAAAAAACCTCATTTAAATCCTGAGCAACTTAAAACAGTAGTTATGAAAGAATTATGTCTTCAGGTTATGTCTACGTTCGGAATGGGCAAAATTGAAAAGATGAATCTCGTTAATACTCCTTCAGTTGCCATAAAAAGCAAAGGAAAATATAAAGTTGAGGAAGAAGATAGGGAATCTCTCACTCCTATTAATTCTGATGATAACTTTATGAATTTTCAGGGATATATCTCTCTTAAAGGTGACATTATTATTAATAAAGATTTACTAAATGATGATATGGAGAAAAACTTTCATGATAACAACAATAATATGTTGTATAATCTGCTTTACAAAAAATGATCAGATAAAGCTGATTTCTCTGATAAAGTCGACCCGTAAGAAGTGACGCACGTCATGATGTTACTATATGAAAAAAGTGACGCATGCCCTGACGTCACTATAAAGACTGTGAATAATATACAGAAAAAAGTGTATAATATTTATGACGTATGCAATGATGTCATTGTAAATTATTAAAGTTGTGAATAATATAAAATTGTGAATAGTATAAGATAGTTTTGAAATCCGAATTTCATGTCTGGCTTCTATAAAAAGAGATATAAGCCCGACCTGTGGAGCACCGCATCTTGACCGTCCCTATATTGCCTTTTTACCTTCTCCTTCCTTTCTTTCTTACACCCTTTGTGAACCTTCATCTCTTGTAAAAAACCTTCATCTTTCACTTTTTACCACTACTACTGTAAGTGTGTCTTGTACATAAAGTTTGCATTAAATAAAAGCTTTCGCTTATATACCGAGCTTGTCTCTCGATCCTCCCCCTTATTCGTATCAGAGCCATCTTAAATGGTAGTTTAAATATATTTTGTTGATTTATATGTAGATCTATTACTAATTCTTGTTGTTTATGTAATTGTAATTTAATTCTGTTAGACTATTGTTGCTATGAAATTGTGAAAATAATCGTGTTATAATAATATTTCTTGGAGCTTTTATTGTTTGTTAAAATTTTGTTATGATGATGATTCTTTGTTGTTTCCTATAGTTTTGCCTTTAATGTCGCATATTAGGGATGATGTTAGACCATTTTTCCGTGTGATAGGAGTGTTAGACCATTTGTATTCCCTTCGAACGTCGACGAAATTAATTGTAGATAATAGGATGTTGAGAAAAATCATTATAGCGGGATTTTGCCAATAATAGGATGCTGAGGAGATAATTATACCAAGATTATTGTAGCAAAAGTCACAGTAACAGTACTGTAATAGAATTAAAAGACGAATTACAGTAACACTATAAGAAGGTAAAAGTAAAACAAATAAGTTAACATAACAACATTTGAGATACTATTATGGCTTTAAACCTATTTAAATTTAAATTTAATTATAAAAATGATTATGTTAAAAATATGAAAGAAATATAATTCTCTGATATTGAAAATAAATTGCAGAACTGGGATAAACCCCAGTACCCCACTAAGAAAATATATAATATTGACACTTTTGATTTTAAATCGAGTTTAACTATCAAAATGATTGAGAGGACTATTCTTTTTAATCAGAATTAAGATATTTTACAACTGTTAGTCGAAAGAGAAGTATTAAAGGTTCAAGAGAATAATTATAAATTTCTGCATATTAGATTAGTTCAAGTTGCTTTAAAACCTTTAACCCTTTAAGGATTAAATGCCTCTTTTATGTTAACACTAAGAGATGCAAGATGTCTTAATTTTGATCAATCTTTATTGGGAGTTATACAATCCAGTTTAAGTACTAGTCCTGTTTATTTTAACTGTTTTACTAATTTTTCTGTATTTTTAACAGATAAGAATATTTTAGATGTTTTAATATTGCAATTAATTTTACATATTGAAGCATATATTAAAATTTTATGTAAGACTTGGTGAATTACATATTCAGACATGCCACCAGTATTTCTATTCATAAATTGAAGAGGCATCATATCCTCATTGATTAATAAAAAAAAATTTCATATAAAATATTTTGAGGTATTATTTGTTGATAATAAGTTCGCATTAGAGGGGGTTGTGCATATATATTAGTTTGAGATTTTGGTTTAGAAAATTCAATTTTATTTATTTTTTTAGATTGTATTTGGTGTAGAGAATCTTCAAATTATTGAATTTCAGTTTCAGATTGCTCTTCACATTTTGTGTATATATATATATATATTATTTTAATCAAATTTTCGGTCAAAATCAATGTGTAGAACTTGAACTAAAGGCTTGTTTGGATGGATTTTTGGGGAGGGTTTAGATTGACTTTTCTAAATTCTTATAAATCTAAATTCCTCTTTACAAATATGAGATTCAACATTAAATTCAGTTCATATCCATGTTTGCTATGCAACACATACACATGTAGGACCCACAGATATATAATATATTATAATTATTAATAACTATTTGTCTTATAAATGATTATTTTACTCTTGATCAATTTAATTCATACTTATATTAAGGGGTATAATTATCTTTTGTATCCTTAACTCATATTTCCAAACCTACCCTCGTAAGTTTGACGAAACTCATGATCATAGTTTTAATATTTAGACCAGTTACAGATTGAATTTAGTATCTCAGTATTGAATTTTCAATCAAAAATATAAAATATAGGGATCCTTTGAACTATTTTTTTTAAGAACAATACTATGTAACCCAAATTTATAACCAAAATTTGCATCTCAAATCAATAAAGACCATTATATCAATGGTTTCCATTTAAAAAAGTTGATAAAATCCACTCCAATAGTCTTCGTTCATTTGGAATATAAATTTGAATTACATAATATTTCTCTTTCTTTAATGCTCCATTTGGTAGGAAAGATGAAAAGTAGGAGATATACATTTTCTATCATTCAAAGATGAAAGTAGGAATGATACACTTCCATTCCTTTGTGTTTGGTTGGATGGATGAAAAATAAAAATAATTAATTTTTAATTTTTTTTTGTGCTAACTAAGATTAGGCGTGATAATTGAGTCGTGTTGTGTCAGATCCGTATTGAGTCATAAAATTATGAGTTTTTTATATTTCTTGTTCTCGTGTCAGGTCAATTTCAAGTTCGTATCATAAAATTCGTGTCGAGTTCGAGTTGTGTCATTTTGTTGAGTCAAAAAGTTTCACTCTAGTTAAGATGAAAAAAATATTATTTTTATTTTTAATTATATATATATATACACATATTTTATTATTGTATTTTTATATGAAATTAATATATACATAATATATAGACAAATAAGATACATCTCAACATAAATAATTAATTTTTTATTTACTTTTTTTCGATTTTGGAGGGATTGATTTTGGTGAGTTAAAAAAAAAGTTAATTCATCTATTTTTTCATCCTTCTTATTTTCATTATTTACAAAATATGATGTTTTATTATCCCTCAAATTTTTCATCATTTCATTTTTTTCATTATACTAAACGAAACATAAATCTATTTTATCAACCCTAAACGAAACATAAATTTATTTTGGTTAATTACAAGTTGCACCCCCCGAAAGATAGTGAAAATCTCAATTAACACCCCTAAAAATCAAAAATCTCAATTTGCACCCTCAAAAATAGAAGTTTGTATCAATGTGCATCCCCAAAGATAAAAATCTCAATTTGTACCCTAAAAGATAGAAATTTGTATCAATGTGCACCTAAAACTAAATTGATAAATTATACCTCATGTTTGTCACTTAATCATTTGGACTTCTTCACATTTAGAATATTACTCCTATATTTCATGACGTTTGTACACCTGTAACATGTAATCCCTTTTCATTGATATCTGTTAATATAACCGTTAAAAAATATAATTTTATCCTAATAAAAAATTATAATTTCATATTATCCTTATTTTGTGAGTTTGATATACTCTAAAGTTCAAAATCAAGTTTATCATTGGACATTATAATTTTTTATTAAGATAAAATTATATTTTTTAACGGTTATATTAACAGATATCAATGAAAAGGGGTTACGTGTTACACATGCACAAACGTTATGAGATGTAGGAGTAATATTCTAAATATGAAGGGGTCCAAATGATTAAGTGACAAACATGAAGGAATCTAGGTATAATTTATCAATTTAGTTTTAGGTGCACATTGATACAAATTTCTATCTTTGAGGGTGTAAATTAAAATTTTTATCTTTGGGGGTGTACATTGATACAAATTTATAGCTTTGAGGGTATAAATTAAAATTTTTTATTTTTAAGAGTATAAATTAAAATTCTAACTATCTTTCAAGGTACAACTTATAATTAATTCAATCTATTTTATCAACCCTATGCTCCCTTACCAAATACTAGCATCTAAGTATTTTCTTTTGAACGAAAAAGTTGATGATCGGCCAATGAACATGAATTACGTACAAAAAAACATAGGAAATGAATTCCTTCTAAAAAAGAACCCCCAGCACTAACCTCGATCGTACCGCCATGGCCAAGCACTTTTATTATACTGCGCAAACATTGATAGATTGTCGATCGCCGAGAGCTTATCCGAGCCAATAGGTTTGACAATCGAAGCTGGTCAGGAGCCGTACTTCCTGACAACTGTTCAATGCTACCATACAGCTGTCTTTTCCCATTAATGCACGTGACCTTTTAATCTCCTCACACCTAATTTGTACACACTTTGGATCTTTGTATTCCCTGTTTACCCTCTTCATTGAATGAATTTTCTTTAACTGCCCTTTTTTATTCCTAATAGACTAGGGTTTGAAGTAAAGGGTGTGCTGTTTAAACTTTTTATTTTTCTGTTTATAAGAATCCAAGGCACCATATATCTTCTGGGTTGATTCACTGGACATAAATAACTTTAGGGTTTCTGCAAGAATCAACCTTTTCTTGGAATGTTAGGAAGTTTGAGTTTTGTACTTTGGAATCTTTGAGCAAAAAACACACTTTGGAACTTTTAAAGAGGTAACTGGTTAAATTTTATTACACATCTTGGTTTTTGTTTTTTCTTTCTGGGTTTTCCTGTATCAGTTCAGTCTATTAGATTGCTGGGTAGATGCATTGTCTGTGTCTGTTTTTCTCCTTCTGATTTATATTGGTAGGTAATTGTTTGCATGTGTATTTGATCCTTCTGTTTTTGAACTTGCTTGGTAAACATATATGCTGTTTATTTTCCTTTTTACAATAGCTTTTTGGATGCTATGGTTTGATTAAAAAGCAGTTCTTATACCAACAGCTATCTTATTTGATACATTTTGAGTTTTGTTTATATCTAATCCATAGTTCAAGTCATGTATTGACCATTGACTCAGAGCGCAATGAGACACAATGGTCATGGTATTGCGGAATGTTATCAAACAATACACACAAAATGGTAGATAAAAGACGAAGTTGGACATATTGCATCATCATAGAATGATATTAGATGATACACACATAATGGTAGATAGGAGAAGAATTTGAACAAGAGAAGAAATTCAGGCCATTGGCATCATAGAAAGGTATCTTCAGTAATTCTGACGTGGCGGAGACATTTTTGAGTCAATTACGAGTCAAGCAAGCATTATGGTTTACACAAAACATATATTGGTTTTGGAATGGAAGGTGTCGAGACGGATATGACTCGATTGAATCATATTGGTGTCTGTATACACCAATATTTTGAACCATTGTTATCAAAATCATATGATTCACGTTTCAATTCGATTTAGTTTGCATTTGATTCATATCTTACTATAGAATTGTGTTTGGTCGAGAATTGCAAAAATCGTACGATTCATTTTATTTTTATTTTTAAACCTTATTTCTACTAAAAAGACGTCTTTTTGACTTTAGGTAGTTAAAATGATGTCATTTTGCTAGAAGAGGCTTACCCTAAATACAAAACTCAGGTCTCTCTATATCTCGTGGTTGCGTCTATTTCTCTCAAGCAACTGTTAAAGCGTTTGTGAACATCATATGGAGATGATGTCTCATTTATTCTAGATATGTTTCTTCTTAAAAAACAACTACCAACCCCTAACATACCCTTACTTTTTCTTCTTCATTAAATGCTCTATTTTTCGTTTTTCATCAAAATACAATAATATTCAATATTTAATATCTTGTCTATTTTAAATATGTTATTTTTTTGATCATTGTTCGAATTGTGTTCAATCTTATGATTTTCGAGACGATACTAGGATTTTGATTCTCGATTTAATAACTATGCTTTCAACTATGATTTAGGCATATTATGTTATAGAGCTTTACCGAGTTGTATTTAGTTCACTACTTTTTCCACTTTGTACATGCCATACATGGACTTTATATTCTCCAAAGCTTGATTTTTTAGGCTTAGACATATGCATCATTAGACAAATTAGAATGCTCATTAATAGCAACCCATTGTGTCTCTTTTTTAATTTTTTATTTTATCACTTGAGAAGTTAGATAAACAATTATAAAAATTTTATGGATGATAAAAAGTGATTTTTTTAATAAATTAAAAAAAACAGTGGTTAATTATTGAGGAGTTGAGAGGTGGACACATGACAGAGTCCGACTGAATGGAACCTTAGGTTTTTAATTAAAAAATTTTAAATTCTAAGAAATTAGGAAATGAGGAGGGAAGGCTTCCCAATGTCTCTCATCTTTAAATTGATGTGCTTGCCTTTTCAATATTATTTGGAAATTCCAATTTATCTTTTCGTTTGGCCTTCATAATTTTTTTTTTTATCATTAATGGTTGAGACATAATCAATCCTTATGTGGTCTTGTGCCAATCTTAGCCATTAATGTTGACAAAATGATTGTTATCTCCCCCCCCCCCAAATTATTTGTCACAACCACTTTTTCCATCTACTGTCAAACTCAAGGCACCATAATCCATCACCTAGCAGTCATCCACTGCCAAAGCCATTACTTGCATGTTGTTGTTGAACCACAAGTTCGAAACCACCTTTACCAATCAACTGTGGATTAAACCTCTATAGACTGACTCACTACTAGCCGTTTTTCCCCAAACCCTACTAGTTCGGCCCAAACCAACTAGGTTCGAAAAATAAAAAATCTCATCTAAAGCCATGTAATTGCAATTACTACTTGTTTGGCCATCGATGTCGTCAATTCCAAACTCAAATGAGACATACCTTGACATATGATGATATGAACATCAAACCCCACAACTTAGTGATTTTAGGCAAAACTCCTCCAAATTTGTTTGTTGTCTGAACCTTGCTCAAAGATGTAGTTAATGGTGGCAGAGATCTTATTGTAACTCATCAAAATCTGGCGTTATATTAACTCTTTTCATATGTGATGGAGGGCTAGGTATTTCTTCTTCAAAACTCTTCATGGACGAGGCTAGGCATCACTCTTTGGTGATTGAGTGGGTTACAAGGGTGGCGGTTTCTACCGAGGTGGTTTTGGCCCTGGGCGAGGGGGTTGTATGGTAGGTGTGGTCTTCTTCCTTCCTAGATGAGAGAGGAAGGTTAGGTTTCTGGTGGGGGGAGAGTAGTTCTTGCGATGGGAGGAACGGATAAGGATGACAGTGGACCGGGAAAAAACGGGTATTCGTCCAAACTCGTCATGTTTGGACTGAGAATGGACTATACGTATTGGATGGTAGACGTATACGGGAATACTCGTATAAATTTGTGCGGGGATGGACTTACCCTTATCCCCGTCCCGCCCCCGTTACCGGTTATATATATATATATAAACTCTCAATGAAAAAACCCTAAGACTCTAACTTCTCTTCTTCTATCAGCTCAGCGCCGCCCCCCCTCTTAACCTCAGGACATACATGATACTCCTCTTCGAGACTCTCGCCTTTCTCTGCTTCTCTCAGTCGATCGATCCCTAGCACGCGCCTCCTCTTTGAGTCTCAGAGACTCTCGCCTCTTGCTGCAAACCCACGCCTCCTCCTCTTCAAGACTCTTGTCTCTCGCTGGTGTAACAGGCTGAAGGGTTTCTGATTGAGCTAAATCTGTCAACCTATTATGATTTCGTCGAGCAATGTTGTGTCGGTATCTCAAATCATCTTTCGGTCATGAACAAACAAAGGTATATACAACGTTAACTCGCATCAATTGTAATTGACCCTCCCTTGACTTCGGGCACTGGGCCTCCTACGAAGGACAAGAAGCTTCAATTGCTACAAGACATTGCACTAGAGTCTGGTGTAGAGTTGGATTTAAAGGCATTGGAACCGAAGCTATATAATCCACCTGCACCCATTAAGGTAATCCCATTGATCTTTGACTTGTTAAAATTTATATTAAGGAAATAATTATAAACCAAATTGCAGCTATAGGACTATAAATGTTTGTTTTGTCTAATATTAAAAGTTTAGAATTATAAACTAAAGGCCTTAACTACACTTTAACTACCCTTGCACTTGAGATTGACTTAATTGGTCATGTGCTGCCGATTTCAAACTTAATTGGTCACCTGNATGTAATTGCAATTACTACTTGTTTGGCCATCGATGTCGTCAATTCCAAACTCAAATGAGACATACCTTGACATATGATGATATGAACATCAAACCCCACAACTTAGTGATTTTAGGCAAAACTCCTCCAAATTTGTTTGTTGTCTGAACCTTGCTCAAAGATGTAGTTAATGGTGGCAGAGATCTTATTGTAACTCATCAAAATCTGGCGTTATATTAACTCTTTTCATATGTGATGGAGGGCTAGGTATTTCTTCTTCAAAACTCTTCATGGACGAGGCTAGGCATCACTCTTTGGTGATTGAGTGGGTTACAAGGGTGGCGGTTTCTACCGAGGTGGTTTTGGCCCTGGGCGAGGGGGTTGTATGGTAGGTGTGGTCTTCTTCCTTCCTAGATGAGAGAGGAAGGTTAGGTTTCTGGTGGGGGGAGAGTAGTTCTTGCGATGGGAGGAACGGATAAGGATGACAGTGGACCGGGAAAAAACGGGTATTCGTCCAAACTCGTCATGTTTGGACTGAGAATGGACTATACGTATTGGATGGTAGACGTATACGGGAATACTCGTATAAATTTGTGCGGGGATGGACTTACCCTTATCCCCGTCCCGCCCCCGTTACCGGTTATATATATATATATAAACTCTCAATGAAAAAACCCTAAGACTCTAACTTCTCTTCTTCTATCAGCTCAGCGCCGCCCCCCCTCTTAACCTCAGGACATACATGATACTCCTCTTCGAGACTCTCGCCTTTCTCTGCTTCTCTCAGTCGATCGATCCCTAGCACGCGCCTCCTCTTTGAGTCTCAGAGACTCTCGCCTCTTGCTGCAAACCCACGCCTCCTCCTCTTCAAGACTCTTGTCTCTCGCTGGTGTAACAGGCTGAAGGGTTTCTGATTGAGCTAAATCTGTCAACCTATTATGATTTCGTCGAGCAATGTTGTGTCGGTATCTCAAATCATCTTTCGGTCATGAACAAACAAAGGTATATACAACGTTAACTCGCATCAATTGTAATTGACCCTCCCTTGACTTCGGGCACTGGGCCTCCTACGAAGGACAAGAAGCTTCAATTGCTACAAGACATTGCACTAGAGTCTGGTGTAGAGTTGGATTTAAAGGCATTGGAACCGAAGCTATATAATCCACCTGCACCCATTAAGGTAATCCCATTGATCTTTGACTTGTTAAAATTTATATTAAGGAAATAATTATAAACCAAATTGCAGCTATAGGACTATAAATGTTTGTTTTGTCTAATATTAAAAGTTTAGAATTATAAACTAAAGGCCTTAACTACACTTTAACTACCCTTGCACTTGAGATTGACTTAATTGGTCATGTGCTGCCGATTTCAAACTTAATTGGTCACCTGCATATATGTTGTTTATTTATGAAAGATGCCTTCAGGAACTTGACTAAAAATTACTCATGGAAAGTGCTATAAAGACGAAAGGAAAAGTTGAATTTTGTTTTGCCACATTTTTTACATTGTTACCTCTTCTATTCCGACTGTGTTTGATTGGATCTTTGAACTCGATTGGTTAATCTATTTAATTGTGTACTCAATTGAATTGTATTCTTGAACTATTTAATTGCTAGATTGCTTTGGTTTCTCGTTTTTGTTTGATTATTTATATTTGCTTAGTTGATTAATATTTACTCGTTTTTGTTTGATTATTTATATTGCTTAGTTTGATTATTTATATTACTCGTTTTTGTTTGATTATTTATCTATTGTATGGTTTGCTGGTGATTGTTTTATTATAGTTTGGTTTCTGCTTGGTTAATTTTTATATTACTCATTTTTGTTTGATTATTAATCTAGTGTATGGTTTTTTGATTATTTATATTACTCGTTTTTTTTGGATTATGTTGGCTTGAATTTGGTCTTGGTCTTGGGCTTGGGCGGGTATGGGGACGGGGATTATAAATTTACCCCCGAATGGGGATAGGGATGAAAATTATACCCATTAGCAGGGGTGGATCGGGAATGGATGAAGATTTTTTAAGCGGGTACGGGGATGAAGACTATACTCTCTACCCCCGCTTCGGTCCATTGACATCCCTAAGAACGGTTTTGCAATGCAAGAGTTGAGGTTTCCGCTAGAGAAAGATTTTGTGACTTTTGTTGAATTTCATTTATATTTTTAACAAAAGAAGAAAAAGTTGAAGAAGAGTAGAGTATTTTTGTTATTTCTTAAAGATTTCAATGGTATATTTATCCTCTTATATTGAAATATGACTTCGATTCAAAATTTTCAAATTTGACACTAAAATTTGGGTCTGCTGAAATTTTCGTCAACTTGGACAGAATTTGTAATGACAACACTTTAATTCAAATTTTCATGAGTTCATATCTTTTTTGAATAAAAAATGTTGAGTCCCATAGTACCAAATCGCAATGGTTAATTAGAATTTGCCTTTACTATTTTGGACAAATTACACAAATTATCTGGAGGATGATATAAATTGCACTTTACCCACTTTGGTTTTGAAAAGTTACACCCATTCATTGTCAGTGTGTTTCAATTGTTGGAACAATAAATTTGCCTTAGTGCTCTAATTATTGAATGCAAAGTCACCCTATTGTCATGAAGCAAAAAAATTCAAATTTCCTATACCTTTCCTCTTTTCCCCTTCCTCCACCCTCTTTCCCGTACAAAAGAGGAACCCTACAATCACCAACCACTCTAACCCTATAAGGAATTATATAAGAAATGCAATGGAATTTTAAAACAAATAATCCCTTACTTCTAGATCTATTCATATTGCATACACACCAAAAAACCTAAATTTGTAAAAAAAATCAAAGGTTACTCCTTTAAGTGTGTTTTCTAGTAATATTCAAACTTTCACAAGGTGTCTTGAATCTTCAAATTTGAATTTGATCTTTATCCCGAGTCTTGAAATTATTTTGCTCTATCGGTATCCACACAAGTTGATAAACTAATAGGGAGAGAGATAGAGAGAAAGAGAGACGGATATTGTTGTGCTAGTAAGAGTGCATAGTAAACAACCATTCCTAGTTTGGGTATAATTGTAATTATTCGATAATTACACAATGACCCATTCATTAACTATTAATCGTAATAAAGTCTCTATTTAACTCTTAATTAGGTTTTCACTCTAAATAAGTTTTAATTTTTTTTTCTCTTATTTATCCTTTAGTTTTTGATCCATTCTATTGTGTGCGACTCTATAGGTTTAAGCATACTTGGTTGTAGGCATTAGATGGTAGCGTTAGATAACATCTAAAGTTAGAACACAGTAGAATTTAGTTTGAACTTAAATTCTTCTAATAGTCCCATTATGGAGAACACTATTTTTATAATAATTTTGTTCTTCGTTATTCGATGAGTAACAGTTGAAAACATATCATGACTAACTGTCGGATAGCAAGGAGTTGGCAAAGAATCTCGTCTGTATACCGTTTGCCATGCAATTTAATCTTTCTATGAATAATGTCCCAATTAAGTTACTAAGGTATGTAATTACTGTCAAACCTCTAAATCAAGATTTATGTTCGATTTAGGACCAAGGCTCGTAATGATCAATTGGAAACTTTTTTTATAATTGTTGTTATACTTTGGCCAATAATTCCTTGAGTCATATCCTAGAAGAAGATCATAAGAAACCTTCTCATTTTTTACTAAGGATGATAAATTACATATTGTACACTCATAAGTCTCCATACATGTCTAACTATGCGTAACAATACACATCTAAGTTACATGGTTACTATATGGATATATTTTACAACGAAAACATAGATTTTCATTTACAAGACAACCATGGTGTCTCAAGTCTAAAGATCACTTAACTTTAACTTTAAGATTTAACATTGACAGACGTGTAAAGCTCCATATGAAAATCTTATGCAAGTCTATGGCCACATTCAGTGTACTTGTTCTTTAACACGTATTTACGCACCCTACGCTAGTGGTTTGAGACAAGCCATCTTATATAAAATATGAGAAATCTTAGTGTATACTAGTCTATCCGAATTACATATTGCTCAATTTGTAATTCTATGATTAGGAACTTTTAAAAGTTAAGTACTAAGAAGTATATGTCTTCTCTTTTCAACACCTTGAAAAACCATCTTCTTAACATATACTCTAGTTAGGGATTGGTTTCCACGTCGAACCTATAATTCAGGCTACATTATTGTGGACATGCGCTTCGCCAAAAGCCTTGTTTTACCTTCCAACATGTCTTCTAGATGGCATGATGTAGGAAAGATCACAAATTTTGATACCAACTGAAAAGAGTCATGCAGCGGGATGAATCCACCTCACCAAATCGCACAACTTTCATAGGTTGCTAAAAACGACAAAATAAAGTACATATCTAATGTGAAATTCATTTATTTGAAGGCTCCTCTCTCTTATTTACATGTTTAGTATGTGTTTGGAGCTGGTAGGAAACTTATAAGGTCAACTTATTTATCATTTAAACCACGAAGCCATTTGTTGTCCGTTGTAACAAGTCATGCTATTTTCTCTATTGCTTAAGTTGTGTTTCCCCCTTTAAAGGGAATGGGAAGGTGTGGAATTTGTAACTTTTCATCATAACCAGTCTGACCGGCTGGTCTGGTTCGACATTTGTTAGATTGACCCAGGAAAAAAACATTATTTGTTCTTGGTCACATTGTCAAAATACATGTATTTGGCTTTGAGATATTTTGATGTTCATCCCCATCTTAAAGGACATGGTCCACATTCCAGTCATGTTCAAACTGTGGCAAACCTGTCCATGTTATCCTGGTGCTGCAACTTGTTTGGCTGTTCTGCAGCTGGCCAAAACTTTTTGATTGGTTAGATTGGAAGGAGCCAGTAGTTGTTGTCTCAGCTCCATGGCAAAAAATATCTTCTCTATCCGACTGCCACTTGTATTAGTATTGTGGTTTTTCTGTGTTACTTTTGAACTATTCCTTGTAGCTATATGTATACGCATTTGCCTGTATTCTAATTCATTGTCTGTGCATAAAATGAGATCTAGTAGATATTGACTTATGTGGCAATGATGATCTTGGAAAGGTGAATGCGAAAGCTGTTAAACTGGGCCAGATTTGGTTGGGAGATCAATGCAACAAAAAGAGTACCATGAATCTGATCTAGGCCAATCTCTGAAGTCCAAAGGCAATGAGTATAAAACAAGAATCTGAAGAAAATAGAAGCTCAAGTGCTTTAAGTACTGGTCAAAGTGACATCAGTGTCTTGGATCAAGAGCAGTCTCCAATTGATGACACAAGCCTTTGTTCTACATCACCAATATGTGCAGCACCAGTTTGTCGGCAATTTTGGAAAGCAGGGAACTACAGTGATGGGCTTGCTTCTAAGTCCACAATTCAAAGTAACCGTAACCCACTCTCGAATGTTACATCCTTATTTTGGTGACTTGCATGATATATTTTAATGGTTTTGATTCTTTTGAATGAACATATACAAAATGGAGTCTAATAGAAAGTTAATGATAATGGATTACCAAAAAGCTTAAGTTTGGAGTGGGTTGTATACTTGTATTGACCTAAATCAAATGTTGGTTTTTTTTGCTGTGGACTCTTATTTCCTTCAATTCACAAGACCATATCCATGTTTGATTATTTGCATTCTGATATCTTGCTAACAGATGGCACAAGTTATCTACATATTCACCCCAAGTTCCTTCACTCAAATGCCACCTCGCACAAATGGGCCTTTGGTGGTACGTTCAGCTTGTGGTTTACTAGTTTTTCTTATTATATCATATATACTCCAATTGTTTACAGATTGCATTTTGCTATTATTACAATATCTGATACCACCATTATTTGTTGCCTTGAGTTTGCAGCAATAGCAGAGCTGCTTGATAATGCTGTTGATGAGGTAACTTTCTGGTGGAACCTTTAATATTTCTTTTTCTCTTTCCTCTCAACGAAAATTTTATGTAGTTGCTTTGGTGCTCTCTGTGTTGCCGGAATTCTTTGTTGAGATCAACTTCTTGGTGTCCTTGAAGAAAACAACTTCAAATTATGTCTGCTTTTATACTAGTGTACAAAAAACTCCCTCTACCCATATGCCTTGATACAAGGGTACAAATTGAAGAATAATTGAATAAAAACAGAAGGATAAACTATATAGATCAAAGTGCCACCTTCGCTAGAGGTATAGTACTTTTAATTGAAATGAATAGTTCTATGTTGAAAGGCAGTTGATTCTCACCCAATAAGGGTCTTTATAGGACCTCTGAGATAGTTAACATATGACTTGTCTAATGATTGGGGAGTTATGTAATATCCATGTTTTAAATGCCAAATTATGATACAATTTTGTGTTTTGCATTTCATGTTTCATCCATTGGTTAGATACGGAATGGGGCCACCTTTGTCATTGTAGATAAAACCTCAAATCGAAGGAATGGAAGCCCAGCATTGTTAATTCAAGGTATCCAATTTATTGTCCCTTATTGGTCACAAGAGAATTAGTGTTGATATTACCTTGGAATGTTCTAGTTGTATGTTCATCCTTGAAAATAAATTTGTCTAAATTTTGTTGTTCTCAAACATGATGCTTCACGAGTAGATGACGGTGGTGGGATGGACCCAGATGCAATGCGGCGCTGCCTGAGTTTTGGATTTTCAGATAAAAAGTCAAAATCAACGATTGGACAGTGTATGAGTATTAAGCAATCAATCTGCAATTTCTTTTGTTTTGCTTTTCATAATAATCGGTTAACTTGTAGCCTTTCAGATGGAAATGGCTTTAAGACTAGTTCCATGAGACTTGGGGCAGATGTCGTTGTCTTCAGCCGCCACATGAAGAACAGGTTTGAGGGGCACTCAAATTGCTCACTTTCTTATACGAGTGACTTTGAATCTCTTTGCTTTTTCCCCCTCGTGTGTTTGACAACGTTATTTGCCAGAGTCAATCATATGTAATGCTTGCGAAGCCTCATACTGCCTCTGCAAAAATGTGTATTCATGTAATTGACTATTTACAAGTGTTAAAATAAAGTCCCAGATAAGTGTTCTCAACACAAAATCAGAAATACTGGCTTGCGATTGTCCTTTTATAATGGAATGGGAGGTTGTAACGCCAATGCATCTTTATTTGTTGTAGGCATCTTTGTGAAAAAACATTCTAGATATAATATTAGATATGGAACTCAGTATTTCTGATGCACAAGATGCTTCTAAGCATTTTCATATGATTGCATTGCTTGGAAAATGTATTTTTTAAAAGTCAATCAGTTCTCAACCCAAATGAATAGAATTACAGAAAAGCACTTAAATAGAGAGAGCACTCATTGTTCTTCTCTTATACTGTTGAGATCAAGTCTGGAAGACCTGATTGTACAGACAGGTCATATCACCACTTCCATTGTCAAAACTTCCAATTTAGAATGCTAGATCGATTAGTTCACACCAAATAGGAATGGGAATAATTTTACTTAAGGTTTTGGAGAGGTTTCGAAGGACAACGAAGAATATTTCTTTTTTCACAAAGACAGTAAACCGAGTCTCTCAATTATTTAAACTCTGTTGAACTATAAGATTTTGATGTCATTGTGATTTGGTTATACACTTATACATAATAGGTTTCTAGTATGTTTCTTAGCATAAAGAGCGCAAAAAAAAAATGAATGGAATTTTTATTTTCTCCAATTCTTATTTATATGTTTCGTCAGACAATCACTACCAAAAAATTGTTAACTGGCCGAATTGGCTTTTGTTTTATGGACTAAAATGTTGGCTTGGAAAAATGCCATGATGACATCATTTCTTGTACTCGATCAAATTTCTTATCCTTTTTTCTTCTTCCTAGATTGATCAAAGTTGCAAGTCTGCTTATTGTATTGCTGTTTGTGGATAGATAAACTCCATTTCAGTTCATTTTTTATATTTTTAGTTTTTTGTATTGTAATTTTTTCACCCTTCTGTCTCTATATTGGTTTCTTTTATTTTCAGGAAATTGACACAGAGCATTGGTCTTCTATCTTATACTTTTTTGACACAAGCAGGATATGACAGAATAGTGGTTCCCATGGTGAGTTTTCCAAATTTCCTGCCCTTCAGTTGAATTGGTGTAAACAGTATTAAAAGAAGAAAAGGAGAAGAGAGGAAAAGGGAGATGGGGAGAAACACTAGGTAATGTTGTAAGAGTGAAGATAAATTAGGGTTCTTTTCCACATTAGCTTTGGTTAATACTGGCTTAATATCTACGACTACAAGTACTGAAATATTCTCATCAGTATAAAGATAAAAATATCAAAATCCTGACACGGTCTACATGACTTTGCTGATTCGGGTTTGTCTATAGCTGTCTCAGTCTATGAATTTGATTTTTTGATAATCCCATGTGCACTTGTAGCCTGTGTACTGTATGTGTTTGCATTCCTCATGCACGCCATATCTCACATTGTTGTGCTTCTGCCTTGGAGATCCAAAGGTATGCTGAATTCTTCTTTGCTACTCATGGTATAAGTTGGTCTTGATGTCAGTATTTTTCTAATTACTATTCTGTTACGTTTGTCTGTTACCACCTTATTTGGGCTCCGGAAGACTGAACAAAGGTTGAAATTCCAGGCATGGCATTGGGGTTTTCAGTTCCTTTACACACGAACTGCAAATGCATGTGTACATCATAATGGAAGTTAAATTAGATTTGCATAGGACTATACTTTGTCAATCGATTGCAACAATTTTGTCTACACTATTTGGTTTGGACCTGTGAAACTTAGTTTGTGACCCCTTAGACTATGCTATGATATAAGGAGCATCAGGATATCCTGGAGATTTTAAACTTAAAGGTATCTGCTTCTCATGTATATGTAGGTTGATTATGAGGTCAACACATCTACTGGTGCATTGGATAACTTGCATAGTAAAGAACATTATATAGCCAATCTTTCCATGCTGTTGCAATGGTCTCCATACTCAACAGAAGCAGAGCTTCTAAAACAAGTAAGTTTCAGTGCACTTGCTTTTCGATTTGTTATTTTCATTGTGATTTGGTTCTCCTTTTGTCTTCTTCATCTTGTATTGCTCATCCATTTCAGAAATAATCCTGTATTTTTCACAACGTTTACTAGGTTTATTTTGTAAAATTTAAACCGATTTTCACTTCTGGTAGTGGTACCTTTTGACCTTTTATTGTCATATAATACTGAATTTTCAACTGTCCTGATTTTTTTGGTCTATCTGAAGTCAGAACCTGAAGTTGCCCGTGTGTTCACCAGCAACACTCTTCAGAATTTTGCTTTGTTTTTTTTTTCTAATAGAGCAAGGGCTGGACCTGTCCAGAAGAAAACAAGTCCTTGTATGCTGACTTTTGTGTGTTTGAATGCTTATCATTTGTGCTGGTTTTCAGAAGTTGATCTGAGTTGATTTCATGTCTGATCATAGGTTACATTTGAGTGCAGGAATGTACAATTTCATGCAAATTTATTCCTAAAATACTCTTAGTATTTACACATTATGTGTTTGGCAATGTCTTGCTTCTCTTTTGCGTGTATGTGCTTCTATTGCATGTGTTCTGCTTTGGATGTACAAATCATACCGCAAAGGGGAGNTATGTGTTTGCATTCCTCATGCACGCCATATCTCACATTGTTGTGCTTCTGCCTTGGAGATCCAAAGGTATGCTGAATTCTTCTTTGCTACTCATGGTATAAGTTGGTCTTGATGTCAGTATTTTTCTAATTACTATTCTGTTACGTTTGTCTGTTACCACCTTATTTGGGCTCCGGAAGACTGAACAAAGGTTGAAATTCCAGGCATGGCATTGGGGTTTTCAGTTCCTTTACACACGAACTGCAAATGCATGTGTACATCATAATGGAAGTTAAATTAGATTTGCATAGGACTATACTTTGTCAATCGATTGCAACAATTTTGTCTACACTATTTGGTTTGGACCTGTGAAACTTAGTTTGTGACCCCTTAGACTATGCTATGATATAAGGAGCATCAGGATATCCTGGAGATTTTAAACTTAAAGGTATCTGCTTCTCATGTATATGTAGGTTGATTATGAGGTCAACACATCTACTGGTGCATTGGATAACTTGCATAGTAAAGAACATTATATAGCCAATCTTTCCATGCTGTTGCAATGGTCTCCATACTCAACAGAAGCAGAGCTTCTAAAACAAGTAAGTTTCAGTGCACTTGCTTTTCGATTTGTTATTTTCATTGTGATTTGGTTCTCCTTTTGTCTTCTTCATCTTGTATTGCTCATCCATTTCAGAAATAATCCTGTATTTTTCACAACGTTTACTAGGTTTATTTTGTAAAATTTAAACCGATTTTCACTTCTGGTAGTGGTACCTTTTGACCTTTTATTGTCATATAATACTGAATTTTCAACTGTCCTGATTTTTTTGGTCTATCTGAAGTCAGAACCTGAAGTTGCCCGTGTGTTCACCAGCAACACTCTTCAGAATTTTGCTTTGTTTTTTTTTTCTAATAGAGCAAGGGCTGGACCTGTCCAGAAGAAAACAAGTCCTTGTATGCTGACTTTTGTGTGTTTGAATGCTTATCATTTGTGCTGGTTTTCAGAAGTTGATCTGAGTTGATTTCATGTCTGATCATAGGTTACATTTGAGTGCAGGAATGTACAATTTCATGCAAATTTATTCCTAAAATACTCTTAGTATTTACACATTATGTGTTTGGCAATGTCTTGCTTCTCTTTTGCGTGTATGTGCTTCTATTGCATGTGTTCTGCTTTGGATGTACAAATCATACCGCAAAGGGGAGTGCATGTGTGTGTATACTGTGACGGAGCCTGAAATTTCTTAAGGGCGGGGGGGGGGATATGATAATATTTTGGGGGGCCAACTGGATAACTTTCTGAAATTCATAAAAAATTCCAGTAGCCCTGGCTTCTGTCTATAGTGAAGTCCTGGAGATGTAAGTGGTAGACAAACTTACCTTTATGTGAGAGGGGCTAATTGTTGGACTTGAACCTGCAATGTATTGCTTGGGCAGATGAACTCTTGCCATTAATCCAGGTCTGGCTTCTATATCAACAATGGTGAAAAACTATAAGAAATTTGGAGGGCCATGGCTCCCCAATCCACAATGTGGCTTTGCTACTGGGTGTATACTAATGCATGCAAACTCTTGATCAGGCTTAAATGTACTCAACAAAAATGTATCTTAGCTATGCAAAACCTTTGTTCAATGCTTGGGAGCATATCTTCTAACAAATCATAGGTCACCAAGTTTTTCTGATTGGCATCACCTACATCATCTTTGGTCTTCCATATGTTCTTGAAGTGGATCGACTTCACTTAGATCACTTCTGGAAAGTGCAGCCATTAAGTCATTTACTCATTTTTAGAAGGTGAAGCCGTCTTTCAAAGTGATCGTAATTTGTATGTTCTTTTAGCTCTAAAATTCCTTTTTAGATTGGGGTGAAAAAGAGAAAATGATCAAAAATTACAAGGTTGCTCAACTGCTCAAGGGGAAAAAGATCAAGAATAGGATACCTTGCATTTAGCACTGTTGATATTGGCTTTGGAAAGGAATTTGTATTGTACTATTCAGTCATTACTATGGCATTCTAGGAAGCATGGATACGGATCTGTGGTATGAGTACGATACGATATAGATACATTGATAGGACAAAACTTGAAAAAATAGGATACGAAGCTATGATACATCTATAATAAAATTATTTATATTTTACTATTATTTAATGACTTAAAATATATAATTTTTTAATAATTCTTTAAAAATATTGAGCAAAATTAAGAATTTTTACATTGAAAAAGATTTCGTCTCATTATGATATATCCATGAAGTGAACTTGACCAAGTAAAGGAATAAGAATCAATATTTAACTAATTGATTTGTTTACAAGTATTTGTTTCTAAAATTATAATATAACTAACTCATTTTTTTATACCCTTTTATAAGGATCAAATGTTTCGGTCACCTAGTGAACGGAAACGTTTCGACATATTTTTGAAATTTTTCGACTTATTTCAGAAGTATAATAAAAAAAATAATAAATTTAAGAATTATTGTTTCAAAACATTGGTAAAAAAAATCAAAGTATCTTGAATTACGTTGAAATATTCCAAAATAATTGTGCAAATGCATTGAAACATTATAAAACACCTCAAAATGTTGTGAAACACCTCAAAATATTAGAATTTTGATTCCATCATCGATTCGTTTTGGTCTCCTTGAAAACGGAAACGTTTTGGACGTTTCGAAACGAAATTTTGATCCTTGTCCTTTTGACATGTAATAGTAGATAATACTTACAGAACACTCATGTCTTTCAAATCAAATAGAATTTTATTGATATTTTGTACAATATGAATTCGAAAAGAGATGATATAGATTAAAATTAAAAATTGTACATCTTGCTTTATGTGTAAAAGTATCCGCGAAGTATCCAGCTATTTTATTGATTATCGGATATGTATCAGATATATAGTATCATATCTGATCCGGGTATATTGACCTTGACAAAGTATTCGTGCTTCATAGATGTCATACTTAGGCCTCTCTCTTGGAGATCACATTTGGAGCGGTGGAAAGTACTGTCCATCCAATTTGGTTTGGGTTTGAGAATCATTCATTCCAAAATGAGGGTAAGATTGTCTACCAATTACCTCTCCAACCCGGTTATGCAAGGAGTTTTGTGCACTGGGTTCAACCTACTTTAGCAGAAGTTTCAAGGGGTAATAACGGCGTGGATGGGGTTATGTCTACTTCAGTGGCAGCTTTAGGGCTGGGGATAATAATGGTGTGACTGGGGTTATGATTACTTCAGTTGAAGCCTTCTTGTAGATTTGGAGACTGATTAGGATTCCTGTAAACTCTGAAAGGTTCGGATGCTGCCCCGTTATGTCTTGTGTGGAGCCTCTTGAGAATATGCAATTTACTTGGGGAGTTTGTATTCTTCACAAGATGAAATGAAATTTTTTTCATTACTTTGTTCTTTTGGTGCCAAGAATCATGTCCAATGGAGTATACACTCTTTAGTAGAGTTTTGGTGTTCTTTGTTAATTAGTGCTTGAGCCTGGTGCTCTTTTGTATATTGCACATGTAATAGATTCAGCTCTATCTTTGGTGCTTTTTATTATTATTTTTTTGTTAAGTACCTATGGTACTAGAAAAAAAAAGGGAGAACATGCAAATTTCATGAACTTGAAGTAACTAGCTAGCGATGATTGGAATTTGATATCATGCAAATGTAATGTGAAACAAGATAGTATCATTTATTTGTTCTTTTTTTAGCTGGGCCTTCTTTTTTCTTAGTATCCCTAAACTCAATAATTGCTTTTGTAAGCTCTATTTCATTGGTTTAACCTTTTGATGTGCAGTTTGAGGATGTTGGATATCATGGTACAAAAGCAGTCATCTACAATCTATGGATCAATGATGAGGGTACTATGGAGCTTGATTTTGAGTCAGATCCTGAGGTTATTTTGTTCATCTTTAATTTTTAAAAAAAAATTGTCTTTATTGAGTTGCCATGCAATTATCTGAATGAGGTTGCTTCTTGTGACACAATCGTTGCAGGATATTCTTATTGCTGGGGAGGCTAAGACTGCAGAGAAAGGTCACTTTCGGACGACAGCAACTGAACAGCATCTCGCTAACCGTCTTCGTTATTCTCTTCGTGTAAGTTCAAGATCTAGAATTTACACAATTCTTCATTATATTTTGTATACATATGTATACATAATCAACAATTCCTAATTTCGTTTCTCTCAATCAACAGGCATATTTGTCCGTGTTGTACTTGCGCATACCTGAAACTTTCTGCATACTACTACGGGGGCGAGTTGTTGAGTACCATAATATTGCCAATGATCTTAAGTTTCCAGAATTCATCTTGTATAGACCGCAAAGTGGTGGATCTGTGGAGGTTGTATTCAACTATTAGTTTTCCTATATATTCGATTCTGTCTTTATCTTCATTTGGAAACCTTTACTTTTTCTTTAATTTATAATTCCTCTACGACCTGTTGCATCTGCTTAATGTTAATTTGTTTTGGTGATGTTTTCTGACCGTATAAACTCTTTATATACGTTGCCAAAGCGGCACAGATACATTTAAAGGGGAGTCTTTTGATTTGTTGAACTCTGTATTGGTCATGCCTTGTGATCCCGACATGAATTGCACCTTTAAGTACCTTCAGAATTGAACATGAAAATTGACATGTGTAAAGATGCATGGAGAATATATTCTTGAAGCAAACTATACTATGCATTTGTACAATTAATAAAGGTGTTTGTTTTGGACAATAGTTTGTTGGTATTGATTTTTTAAATATCTCTTCATGCATTGAAAGTATTGGGGGTTGCCTATGTCCCTTTGCTTATGTCCTTCCAACTTGACAATTGTGTAGAAATCTTATAAAATGCTTGACGCTTTCCAAATATGTGAATTTTTTTATTTGGTGTCATTCTCTTTACTGATCTATATTTTAACTGTGCAGGGCACAGTTGTTACAACGATTGGGTTTCTAAAGGAAGCTCCACATGTGAATATTCATGGCTTTAATGTCTACCACAAGAATCGTTTAATTCTGGTGACGATTTCTCCTCAATTTTTTGACTTTGGAACTTTGACTTCGCATTATATTATTATCAATTGTTTATATCCTTCAGAAAATTTGTACCTTCGTTCCTCAGTTGACTTAGAACTGAAAATGGGGAAATGTAAATTGGATTGTTGATCAAATTCTCAACTACCTACTAATTTAATTCAGAAACTGGGGCACTCATTGTAATAAATGTCTAATTCCTATAAACACCGTTTTACAAATTATTTTACCTGGCTTCAATTCTAGATGCGCAATTCCTTAAAATAACCTCATTTGTTTTCTATTTTTCTTTACCTTCTGAGTACGAAGAACTTCTGTAGCAGACAGATTATAAGTTCTGAATTGTTGATGAGTCCTCCTTTCAAGTTTTTGCTTTAATGAAACTTCAGGCCTAAATTCGAGAGCTAGTTTGGTATATTATGATGGTTTGCTTCTTACATACGCACACATCCATATATGTCTGTGTGTATAAAATTTGCTTCACAACGTAATTATGCTGGTCTATCCTGCTGTCAGCCCCGTACCTCTACTTGTTCTTGTAAAGGGCTTGGACCAGGCATCAGTATGTTTTCTTTCCTCTGAAAGAAAATTTTCTTATTCAGAAAACTGTAGCTGTTATGGTTTGATGTTTTCCACCGAAAGCATTCTACATATTATGTGTTTGTTTCATTCTTCCTTTGCAGCCATTTTGGCATGTGGTAAGCTACTCCGACAGTAGAGGCAGGGGGGTTGTTGGTGAGAAGCATCTTGAGCGCTTGTCATTTTTGGATGATTTTGCTCCCAAATTGCATTGAGTAGGTGTTAAATGACTTGATAATTGCTTCAGGTGTTTTGGAAGCAAATTTTATTGAGCCTATACACAATAAACAAGATTTTGAGAAAACTCCTGTCTTTCAANTCCCTTTGCTTATGTCCTTCCAACTTGACAATTGTGTAGAAATCTTATAAAATGCTTGACGCTTTCCAAATATGTGAATTTTTTTATTTGGTGTCATTCTCTTTACTGATCTATATTTTAACTGTGCAGGGCACAGTTGTTACAACGATTGGGTTTCTAAAGGAAGCTCCACATGTGAATATTCATGGCTTTAATGTCTACCACAAGAATCGTTTAATTCTGGTGACGATTTCTCCTCAATTTTTTGACTTTGGAACTTTGACTTCGCATTATATTATTATCAATTGTTTATATCCTTCAGAAAATTTGTACCTTCGTTCCTCAGTTGACTTAGAACTGAAAATGGGGAAATGTAAATTGGATTGTTGATCAAATTCTCAACTACCTACTAATTTAATTCAGAAACTGGGGCACTCATTGTAATAAATGTCTAATTCCTATAAACACCGTTTTACAAATTATTTTACCTGGCTTCAATTCTAGATGCGCAATTCCTTAAAATAACCTCATTTGTTTTCTATTTTTCTTTACCTTCTGAGTACGAAGAACTTCTGTAGCAGACAGATTATAAGTTCTGAATTGTTGATGAGTCCTCCTTTCAAGTTTTTGCTTTAATGAAACTTCAGGCCTAAATTCGAGAGCTAGTTTGGTATATTATGATGGTTTGCTTCTTACATACGCACACATCCATATATGTCTGTGTGTATAAAATTTGCTTCACAACGTAATTATGCTGGTCTATCCTGCTGTCAGCCCCGTACCTCTACTTGTTCTTGTAAAGGGCTTGGACCAGGCATCAGTATGTTTTCTTTCCTCTGAAAGAAAATTTTCTTATTCAGAAAACTGTAGCTGTTATGGTTTGATGTTTTCCACCGAAAGCATTCTACATATTATGTGTTTGTTTCATTCTTCCTTTGCAGCCATTTTGGCATGTGGTAAGCTACTCCGACAGTAGAGGCAGGGGGGTTGTTGGTGAGAAGCATCTTGAGCGCTTGTCATTTTTGGATGATTTTGCTCCCAAATTGCATTGAGTAGGTGTTAAATGACTTGATAATTGCTTCAGGTGTTTTGGAAGCAAATTTTATTGAGCCTATACACAATAAACAAGATTTTGAGAAAACTCCTGTCTTTCAAAAGCTTGAAGTTCGCTTGAAGGAAATGACATGGGAATACTGGTAAGCTATTTGTTGAACTTTATTTTACATGGAGTTATGTTTTTGTTATGAATTTAGGAAATCCTGTGGTAGGTTTAAGTAGCTTCTACTTGTTTGCGAATTTTCTCCTAATATACGCACGTGCACCTTGAGGCCTTTCTAATGCGAGGAAAAGTTGCTATCTCGTCTACTCTTCGATAATTTTTTTTCCTGATACTTTGTTTTTTCTTATTTCCGTTCTTCATTTTTTGCGAGTGGGAGGGGGTGGGTGGCTACGAATATGTTGGTTACTAACTCTTTTCCTTTAAGGATGGAGAAAACAAACGGAATGAATTGTGTTTAATTGCATGCTCAAATGCATTGTATGGATTTTAGGCATTTGGTTTGTGCTTTATCCATAATGATGCATGGTTCTTAGCTGATAAGAATAGTTGATTTGTGGCAGGGATTATCATTGTGGGCTTATTGGATATCATCAGGTCAGGAAAAAACCTCAGGCACCAACTACTTCTCAGGTTTCATCTGATTTTGGCTCACATCATGGTACTCATCAACCAGTTGTCTTGGGTAGAAGCTTTTCTGCTGCTGGTAGTACAAAAGCAACACCAGCAGGTGGAGTCCAGCATCCAACCACTGCTTTGATGAGAATTCAAAATTCACCATTTAGGTTGTTAATCACTGACCCTTGTAATCTATATATGATGCCTTGTGCTTCACAGGAGCTCATTTGAAGAGGAAAAAATATGATGATTTAGCAGAACTTGATAAGGTGAAACGGATGGCTGGGTCCAATCAGGAAATACAGGTTTGTATTATGAACTCCTTTTTAATGTTTATTGGAAGTCAACCACTGTAGTGTCCTGCCATCTAACTTGAATGTTAATGAACTTGATCAGAATCATAATGCTTGGCTTAAGTGTAGTTCGATATAATGTCAGTTGATAAATTCTATAAATTGGACAGTGTTTGTGCACGTTGATAGCCATTGGATCCCCCACAATTTGTCTCTTCCATATATATAGAAACTTCTGTCATTCTGGTCTTTGTTCTATGCCTTGTATCCTTACAAATGAGACGCCTGAGTCTCACAAACTCTTTGGCATAAGGGTTGTATTCATGTCAGACACCTGAGACTCACATGTGCATCTCGACCAACTTTCATCCCTGGCACGTTCATTGGTTTACACAGCCTCATGTTGGCAAATTTATTTCTTCTGTTCCCCCCATGTGGTCAAAGTTATGTTTTTGCCACCTGTAATGATGAAGTCATATTTGAACAAAAAAGAATATACTGCTAAAACTTTCATGTGTTGCCTGTAGCCTGCTGCCATCACTGCAAATCACTTGGAAGATCAAGATGCCACTAACATGATGCAAGAAAATAAAAGGCTCCATGCGCTGTAAGCATATTCGAACTTCATTTTTATTTTTAAACCTTTGACCACAGTTTCCAGATATTTTGTCATATTTTTGAGAATAACACCGAAAAACAGCAATAGTTGTTACTATTCCTACCAACTAAAACAACAATAGTAACTGCAAAGAGCAATGCCACCCTCCATTGGCCACAGATCAACCGACTTCTGACTTAAAACAGGCTTAAGCTCTGGAAATTGCTGAATTGAGACCTTTTTAAAGATATATTATTCGATCAGCTCAAATATTTGTCGTTTTTCAGATGCCGGGAATATGAGAAGAGGAGTGAAGAACTTAATCTCAGGGTACCTCCTTTCTTTTTCTTGTGTCTTCTGTTTTTTGGAGGCATTGAGTCCTCTGCATCTTCAGAAAGAACACCCCAATTGGATTATGGTGTTTGTGTCCAATCCACGCCAACATGATAGAACAAATCTCTCAAAGAAACCAATCAAATATTAAACAAGGTCAGCCCATTTGGTCATTATGCGGTAAGTTTATCTAATGAATGTTTGTTCCCTTGTTTGCATTTGTTCCTTACAGGTAAGTCGGCTAAGGAGTGAACTAGGTGAGGCCCAGCTTGAGCATGGTCGGCTGTTGACTGAATTGCAATTGTTGGAGAAAGTCAAGGGTGAAAATGACGTAAATTTTTAGCATGTTTTTACTGTTTTGCTTCCAATTGTTCTTTTGTAAAAGAATGTGGTAATCAGAAGCTTTCAAACCTTTCGAAAAGTTTTAAGGAAAAAACAGCTAAAAATCATACGTTTTTCTGTTTCCTTTCCTTCTCTTCTTTGGGAAGAAAATGAATCTAATCGAAACCCAACAGATCAGTAACAGTTTTATCTCTTTCAATTTGTCATGGCCATAAGCAAATAAGAGGGTGTCATGTTGAGCAATATTATTTGTTCTTGCTATCATGTATTGATTCCCTTTTGTAGACTGGTTTTGGGGTTTTTTTTTTTTTTTTTTGGGTTTAACGGTTATACACTGTTTGATAGGACAGAAAGTTGGAATGATGAAAAGTTTTAGGGATAAATAAAATATCATGTTTGGTAAGAAAGGAAAATAAAAAAGATGGAAAAGTGGATGAATTAATTTTTTTTCTAATTCACTATAATCAATTCATCCAAAATCGAAAAGAAAGTGAATGAAAAGTTAATTATTTATGTTGAGATGTATCTTATTTGTCTATATATTTTTTGATATATTTATATATATAAATTTTAAAAATAAATAAATTTAAATTAAAAATTTTAAATTAAAAAAAATATTTTTTTTTATCTTAGTTAGGAGTGAAAATTTTTGACTCAACATGATAACACGATTTGAACTCGACACAAATGTTATAATAAGAATTTGATTATAACTCGACATGAACTTGAAAATGATTTGACACGCGAATAAGAAAAAATATAAAAGGTTCATATTCAGTTCAGCTTGTTAAATTCAAAATTGACATTATCAATTTGTTTATTTAAAAATAAATATTTTCTCTAAACTAACATGTTTAACTAGTATTATAGACATAAAATATTAATTATTTGTAAATATTTATTAAACAATGATATAATTATTATATAAAAAAGATATTTTTATTTATTATTATTATTATATTTATTTAAGTTAATTTTTAGTTTGTAGAAAAAATATTAACATGGATTCAATTAAGGGAAAATAAAATATTAGAGTTAAATTTTTTATTCAAAGTGTATGTGGGTCAACACGAATACAAACACGACACGAAAATAAACAGGTCAACTCGCAACTCGACACGACACAATTAGTTAAATGAGTTGAGTTAGGTTTGACTAATGTTCGACACAAACCCGTAATGATTTAACACAAATCTGATACGACACGACTCGATTGTCACCCCTAATTTTAGCCAACCAAAAAAATAAAATTTGTTATTTTTATTTTTCATCTATTCAACCAAACACAAAGGAAGGAATGCATATCATTCCTATTTTCTTTTATTGAAGGATAGAAAGTGTATCTCTCTTCTTTTTCATCTTTCTTACTTTTCATCCTTCCTACCAAACGGAGTATTAGAGTTGCTCTGACTAGTTTACATGCACCTCGACTAATTTTCTCATCAATTCAATCAAAGACAAATTATTTACGTTGAGGTTGAGATTTAGATATTCATTAGAGATAAATTTTTCATCACTCAAAAAATTGCCAAGATTTGAGCTGATATCTAAATATATAGTAGTTTTCTTCGTCGACACTTTGAATTATCCTTAGAATTTCGTAGACTGGATTTGTGCGATTACGATGGTTGACAGTTTGTTGTCCGTTTGTATTCATGTTCGTGTCGGACCGGACCCCGTGGCAAATTGGAGAGGGTTGCCAATATCAGGGAATATAAGTGTAATTTCAAAAAATACAAGAGGTGTCAGTAATTGTTAAAAATTAGAGGGTGCCATTGTAATTTACTTAAATCAACAAATTTAAAAAAATTAAATAAATAATTTATCTCATTTTTATACGTGAAATTTAATTTTTTAAATTAATTTATATTAAATGTTATGCATTTTTGTGTATAATATAACGCTCTTAAAACATTCTCATTCTAATTTTTTATTTTTGAATTATGTTATTTTTGAGTTTTCGCTCCGGCCCTCAACCCCACTGCTGCCCCCCGCTCTGTGTGATCTAGGTTATGATTCATTGGCCTTGTTTTCATACCATTCATCATGGCCTTGTAGTGTCCATAGGGTTCTGAAAACTCTTTCTTGATAGTTGATACATTTCATGCAGGCATGCATCTCGCTTACCACTTCAAACTGATACAACTTTGAATGTCTCAGATGAAGTGCTAATGGTGAACATGCATGAATTCTGATACTCCTCACTAAGATCGAAACCCCCCCCCCCCCCCCCCCCCCCCACAAAAAAAAAAAAAAAGAAACATAATAGAC
>CAUOFW020000825.1:723771-734389 GCA_963454935.2 Ilex paraguariensis | reverse complement strand
AACCCCCCCCCCCCCCCCCCACCCAAAAAAAAAAAAGAGATAAGTTTGTTTAATGCACGGGCAGGCCAACTTGTCCTGCCCATAGTCCCATCTCGCAGACGGCGTCATGCCCTCTGCCCGAAACCCTAGCACCAATGTATATGTTTCAACATCTTTGAACAAACCCTATAAAAACAACAATCCCTAGTGAAAACTTGATCTCATTACCTCCTCGATCTTCTTCCTTGCTTCTCTCTCTTTTATAGCATTCTTAAGGTTTTTGCGTATTGACGATTAGTTGGAATATAACTCTGTCAACCTCCTAGAATTTACATAAATCTGATACGATACAACTATATGAATATCGAGAGCTAGACTATATAAGTGGTCAACTAGTTTTTTTACCTGGTGAAGTAAGCTTGTGCAGTGGAGAGAAGTCGAACTTCATTTGGTTTCTATCTATTGCACGACTTATTTTTCGAGTTAGTTTTTTTTGTAAGGTTGAATTTTCTGTGATTTTTGATCTCAAAGTTGATTTCTGAGATTCGGGTATGTACGGAAAAATCTAACACCGTATGATTTAAGAATTTGAAGCACCTTATGTGAAAAGTAAGATCCTAGTACGAACTTTTAGATTCGAGTATCTTTTATTTGGTTCATTTAGATCTATGATTTGATCGTAAGATATTTTGGATTATTATAGATTTAGTGCAAAACTTCCATCCGCATGCGACGTATGGTGAGCAGAGCGGCCATAATTTGCACAGAGTGACAAATTATAAAAGCACTTGGTTAGATTTAGTGCTTTTTGCTGTTTTCTAAGAGGTTGATGTTAGATTTGTCCACTGACATTAACCTTCTTAGTTTTTCTCAGCAGATATATATTTGATATGCCCATTTTTCTTTTTTGAATGGCCATTTTAATTCATGTGGTNAAAAAAAAACAAAAAAAAACCCCCCCCCCCCCCCCAAACCCCCCCCCCCCCCCCCCACCCAAAAAAAAAAAAGAGATAAGTTTGTTTAATGCACGGGCAGGCCAACTTGTCCTGCCCATAGTCCCATCTCGCAGACGGCGTCATGCCCTCTGCCCGAAACCCTAGCACCAATGTATATGTTTCAACATCTTTGAACAAACCCTATAAAAACAACAATCTCCAGTGAAAACTTGATCTCATCACCTCCTCGATCTTCTTCCTTGCTTCTCTCTCTTTTATAGCATTCTTAAGGTTTTTGCGTATTGGCGATTGGTTGGAGTATAACTCTGTCAACCTCCTAGAATTTACATAAATCTGATACGATACAACTATATGAATATCGAGAGCTAGACTATAAGTGGTCAACTAGTTTTTTTACCATAAGTGGTGAAGTAAGCTTGTGCAGTGGAGAGAAGTCGAACTTCATTTGGTTTCTATCTATTGCACGACTTATTTTTCGAGTTAGCTTTTTTTGTAAGGTTGAATTTTCTGTGATTTTTGATCTCAAAGTTGATTTCTGAGATTCGGGTAAGTACGGAAAAATCTAACACCGTATGATTTAAGAATTTGAAGCACCTTATGTGAAAAGTAAGGTCCTAATACGAACTTTTAGATTCGAGTATCTTTTATTTGGTTCATTTAGATCTATGGTTTGATCGTAAGATATTTTGGATTATTATAGATTTAGTGCAAAACTTCCATCCGCATGCGACGTATGGTGAGCAGAGCGGCCATAATTTGCACAGAGTGACAAATTATAAAAGCACTTGGTTAGATTTAGTGCTTTTTGCTGTTTTCTAAGAGGTTGATGTTAGATTTGTCCACTGACATTAACCTTCTTAGTTTTTCTCAGCAGATATATATTTGATATGCCCATTTTTCTTTTTTGAATGGCCATTTTAATTCATGTGGTTTGTATATGTATACACTCTAGTTCAATAAAAATATGAATGAGCTGTAAATTTAAATATTTTAAATTCGAAACTTAACAATTTTCTCGGACTTAAACTATGTGTGATTTATTTCTCATTAATTTCTTAACCCTGACGTGAATGATCGACCGTTGACTAAAAGAAAAAGAATTAGTCGAAATACACCCCCTAATTGTAATACCAAAAATGCATATACGCAGTGCAGTCCACGAAACTTAATCAAACAGTACCTTGTGTTTTTTTTTCGTGGATTTTTGCTTTTGGGTTTACAAAGTTATCGTAAAAGGACAGTTCCAAGTTCCAAGAACCAGTCTATTTGACGAGATCTTGGGCCAAGGGAAAATTTTCTTTCCTATATCCAAACCGGGCATTTTGGCTATAATGCTGGAACAATTGGGACGTCACCAGGGGTGCAATTTGGATCGGGTAATTCGATTTTAACTTTAGTCCAACTTGAAAAAATTAGGACTTGGGCAAATATTTTTAATACTTGAGTTAGACTTAGGTCAAAAAACTCTAACCTAAATTCAATTTGGGTTAAACTCGGGTTAAGGCCTTGGGTTCACGGGTTCAACCAAAACCCAACAAATTAAAATTTTTTTTTTTATATATATATAAAGCATTAGCACTAATTTTTTATTTTTGTTCTATCGTTCTCTATCTTTCTCATTCATTTTTATTTTTGTTCTAGCATTAGTACTCTTAAAAATTTGGTTGAAATTATTGGTTGTTAATTTAGGTAAATATTATGTAATACATGTATTAAGTTTAGAACAACAAGCCTATTTTGGGCTCTACTTGAACTCAACTCGAATTGAATCCGTAAAATATCTCGAAATCATTAACCCGAATTCAATCCGAACTTGCCCGAATTAAACTTGGGTAGCATTCGAGTTGAGTTTCTCAACCCGAGATAGGGTTAGGGTTAAAATTAGGATTAAGATTGAAGATTATATACCTAGAGTTGAGCTATAATTGATTGTGCAATTCGCCCGAATTGCACCACTAGTCGTCACAAGTAAGCATAAGGGGAAATTGGGTGTCGTTACCCTTTGTACATATAAATCTAAACTAAACATAAAAAATTGTAAGTACACTTTTTAATTTTTTTTAATATTACTTAATTATTCCTGCTTTTATTCATGTACGACTGATTGGAGTTTTCTTTCGTTCAAATATGAAAATATTCTTTATAGTGTTATTGTGATATATTTAATCATTTGAATTTTGAAAAATTGGTCTCAATTCGTTTTTGCATTATCTTTTTGAACCAAGCGAGTGTTTTATTCAACATTACAGTTTTTTTCAACAAAACTTTTCAATTTTTTTGTCTGCAACATTTTTTTTTTCGGTGGTTTTTTGTTTCAATTATAACGAGATTCTGTTTTTGTTCACCATTTCATCTTTTTTTTTGTTTGTTTGCATGAATTAAATTCTTTTTGAAAATAATGTAGCAACGTAAAAATCGTGTTTTGATATGAAAATTGTGAATTCAAAAATAATGGAACAAATATTCTAGTTTGGAGTAGATTGGGAAATCCGCAACTTCCCGCTGGAAGACGAAACTGTTGTTCGTGTTTGGAGTAGATTGGAAACCATTCGCCGTGAATAGGGGTGTCCATGGGTTGAGTTATCCACGAGTCATGTTATTTGGCCCGAAAAAATATGTCCGAAACTCAATAAGTCTGATAGTTAGTCCGCCCGAGTCCGAACCTAATATTATTAAAAAGAGGGTTAAGATTTGCCCCCAAACCCATTACTCTACCCGAAGCCCGGCCAAAATAAGGCACTCATCCTACCTTTTCTTTGAAAAAAAAGTTATACTTTTAAACCATTAAATTTGAAACTTTGAAATAAATCTCCCAATATTAGAATTTAAAATTTTAAAAATTTAGATACTATAAATAATGTTTTATTTTCTTTTCTATGCATTAAACATACAAGTTTTAAATGGTAGAATAATGTAAATGATAGATAAGTGAGTAGGTGTCAACCTAATTGAGATGTATTCATTCTATTAGATGTAGTTCATCTTCTAATCAAAAATAAAATTATTTATTATCTTATTTTTATCCATTTTGACTCTATTTTTAATTCAAAAATATAATTTACACAAATATTAAGTTACAAAATATTCATTATTTTTAAATAAAATTATATATAAAAAAATCCGTGAGAAGGCCCGTCACTTGAGTAAAGGTGTGAGTCTACACTATTCAAGCCTGTCCTGAAATAAAATTTACAGCCTAGCCCGNGTTATTGTGATATATTTAATCATTTGAATTTTGAAAAATTGGTCTCAATTCGTTTTTGCATTATCTTTTTGAACCAAGCGAGTGTTTTATTCAACATTACAGTTTTTTTCAACAAAACTTTTCAATTTTTTTGTCTGCAACATTTTTTTTTTCGGTGGTTTTTTGTTTCAATTATAACGAGATTCTGTTTTTGTTCACCATTTCATCTTTTTTTTTGTTTGTTTGCATGAATTAAATTCTTTTTGAAAATAATGTAGCAACGTAAAAATCGTGTTTTGATATGAAAATTGTGAATTCAAAAATAATGGAACAAATATTCTAGTTTGGAGTAGATTGGGAAATCCGCAACTTTCCGCTGGAAGACGAAACTGTTGTTCATGTTTGGAGTAGATTGGAAACCATTCGCCGTGAATAGGGGTGTCCATGGGTTGGGTTATCCACGAGTCATGTTATTTGGCCCGAAAAAATATGTCCGAAACTCAATAAGTCTGATAGTTAGTCCCCCGAGTCCGAACCTAATATTATTAAAAAGAGGGTTAAGATTTGCCCCCAAACCCATTACTCTACCCGAAGCCCGGCCGAAATAAGGCACTCACCCTACCATTAAATTTGAAACTTTGAAATAAATCTCCTAATATTAGAATTTAAAGTTTTAAAAATTTAGATACTATAAATAATATTTTATTTTCTTTTCTATGCATTAAACATACAAGTTTTAAATGGTAGAATAATGTAAATGATAGATAAGCGAGTAGGTGTCAACTTAATTGAGATGTATTCGTTCTATTAGATGTAGTTCATCTTCTAATCAAAAATAAAATTATTCATTATCTAATTTTTATCCATTTTGATTCTATTTTTAATTCAAAAATATAATTTACACAAATATTAAATTACAAAATATTCATTATTTTTAAATAAAATTATATATAAAAAAACCCGTGAGAAGGCCCGTCCTATAGTAAGACTGCCCAGAAGGCCCGGCCTGCCCGAAACTCAGACTGACCCTCCCGATAACTCACTTGAGTAAAGGTGTGAGTCTACACTATTCAAGCCTGTCCTGAAATAAAATTTACAGCCTAGCCCGCCCAGCCCATAGATACCCCTTGCCGTGAATGAAGGCGTCCTTTTTGGCTTCCTCTGTAAAGTGGAGAACGAGGTTTTTGAGTGCTAAAAATTTGGAAAAAAAGGTATTACTGATTTTTTTTAATTAGAAGTGGACTTTTATCAGAGATATTTTTTAGAAAGGAGTTTCTCTCTTATAAAACGGTACTGGCTTCAAAGGATCCCTAAACATAACAAGTCTGTGCACAAATTTGTCAATGCAAGATGAAATCGACACAAAATTGGTGAACTTTTATCAAACTAAGTGGTTATGATCCTAAGTGCTCCTTTGGCTCTGTGTATAGGATGAGCAACGGGAATAAACAGAATAGGAAGAAAGAAAAAAAAAACGTAGATAAACTAAAGTTAAACAAAAAGGGTTTCACAGTAAACCGGTTTTTAAGGATGAGCTCTACCTATGAGTTGAATAATACAACGTTGAGTATACGATCTAACCCTGATATGAGTAGTGAATTCTACACATTGGTTTTTATAGTACGGGTTACTAATGGGTTGCGTTATGTGGTACTGTTATCTTGTTAAGTTGTATCGTATTAAAATTTGTTTAATCACATAGTTTGAGATCACGGTAAATAACTACTTATGAATTGACTTTACAAAACTATGTTTACACAAATGGATTAAGCAAAAGAAATATACCAAACCCAAAACGCCAAAAAACTTCATTAATACTCACACTGATGAATCATCCATGGTTCCCTTACTCATTTTGATCTGAAAAATGCAAGTCCTCGAAGAAATCTGCTTGTCGTCTGAAGGTACCAGTGCCATGGTGTTCACATTCCAGTACTCATCACTCCTTATCTCATCCCCATAATCCCATCTCTCCTCTTCTCTTTTATCCTCTAATTCACCTGTCTCTGAGCTTGAAATCCAAACCTTCCTCCAGTTACACCACATTCTTATCATGATATAAAGCAACAAGCAGCATATCATTGTAGATGTAAAGACTATGGGCACTATAACCCATGCAACTTCAGAGTTTGACATATACTCTCTCTCCTGCCCNTTCTTATCATGATATAAAGCAACAAGCAGCATATCATTGTAGATGTAAAGACTATGGCCACTATAATCCATGCAACTTCAGAGTTTGACATATACTCTCTCTCCTGCCCCTTTGATTCCGAACATGGTATCAGAGGTGGGCCGCATAGCTTTTCATTTCCAATGAATGAGCTTAGTGGGAATCCTGAAAAAGTAGAAGGAACTTGGCCTTGGAGATGATTATCAGACAGGTTAAGGCTGTTGAGGCTGGAGAGTTTTCCAAGTGAAGGTGGGATTTCTCCGTGGAGGTGATTGAAAGAGAGATTTAGTCTCTCTAACTTCACAAGATTTCCAAGAGAAGAAGGAATTTCACCAGAAAGGAAATTTTTACTCAGGTCCAAAATCACTTGCAGCTCAGTAAGTGAGCCTATGCCCAGGGGTATTGAACCAGTTAGTAAGTTCTCAGAAAGCCTCAGTTCATAGAGCTTCTTACTCTGCTCAATTGTTGGAGGAATGGACCCGGAGATGCTATTTCTTTGAAGGTTTAGAACATTCAAAGATGTCAAATTTCCGAGCTCTGGTGGGATTTCACCTGACAGGTTGTTGCTATGGAGAGAGAGCTTGAGCAATCTTGAACAGTTCCCAAGTTCTGGTGGCACTGTTCCATTGAAAATATTGTATGAAAGATCGAGCTCCCCAAGTTCTTGTAGACTTCCTACCCATGGAGGAACGGTGCCTGCAATTTGGTTATTGTTGAGAAGGAGGTGCCCAAGTTTTTGGCAGTTTGAGAGCTCTGGTGCAAGCTCTCCTGTGAAATTGTTAAATGATAAATCAAGAAAGTTGAGTTCCATTAGTTGGCCAAATTGAGGAGGTATTGGACCATTGAGAAGATTGTGAGCAAGGCGGAGACGGGTCAGGTTTTTTGACATGGCTAGTCCAGAAGGAATGGGACCTGAGAAACTGTTATTCGTCAAGTCTAATATGGAGAGAGAATTTGAACCAGAGAGTGGAAAGATACTTCCATTAAACCTGTTGTGAGAAAGATTAACGATTCGAAGGTTTTTCAGAAGGGAGAGAGATTCGGGAAAAGAACCCTCAAATGAGTTGTTGTAGAGAGTAACAAGAAACAGCTCTGAAAGGAGTGCCAACGTTGGTGGCAATGACCCTGAGAGTTTGTTATCTGCCAAGACCAATCTTTGAAGCTTTGTGCAGTGGCCTAAGCTTGGGGGGATTGGACCTGACAAATCATTCTGCCTCAGTTGAAGAAAAACAAGATTCTGGAGCTTCCCAATTGTTGCAGGAATCGATCCACAGAAATGATTTCCGAAGAAATCAATTTCTGTTAAGCCCGAGCAGTTTGTTAACTCTATCGGTATACTTCCTGACATCTGGTTGTCGTAAAGATACAGAATGCCTAGGCTCTTTAGCTTCCCAATTTCCACCGGAATACTACCTGTGATCATGTTATCAAACAGATAAAAACTTACCAAGTTACTCATATTTCCTATTTCAGGGGGTAGAGTTCCGGAAAAGCTGTTATTGTTGAGCAGGAGATCTGTTAGGTTCTGTAAATTATCTAGGCCTGATGGTAGTTCTCCAACAAAGTTGTTACCAGAGAGATCTAATTCTTCGAGTGAAGAACAAATTAGTAACACCAATGGGAAGTTGCCGGAGAGATTGTTTCGAGCCAGAAAAAGTTGGTGAAAATTTGAATTGGGGATGCAGATATTCCAAGGAATGCTTCCTGTTAAAAAATTATCAGATAGAACTAGAGACTCAAGACTATTTAGATGAGTATTGAGGATGTTTATGGTTCCTGAGAGGTTATTTTTGGACAAGTCAAGATTCTGAAGTTGAAGCAATTGGTTAAGCTCTGAAGGGATTTCCCCATTCAATCTATTTCCAAGCAAGTTCAAGTACTTCAAATTGGAGAGAGAAGCCAACTCGATAGGAATTGATCCAGAGAGGCTGTTGTTGGCTAAGTTCAGGATGTGAAGCGATTCTAGCTTTCCCATCGAAGCAGGAATTTCACCTTCCAGCATGTTGTTTGATGCTGCAAAGTTCTGAAGCTCTATGCATCCTCTAATTTCTTGTGGTATGAGGCCAGTGAGACTGTTCTTCTGCAAGTCAAGTGATTTCAGATGCCTCAAATTACCGATTTCATCTGGAATACTTCCGTTTAGTTGGCAATAAGCAAGACCCAAGACACTCAACTCAGTCAAGTTACCAATATATGGTGTAACTTGGCCTGTTAACATGTTATCTCCTATTCTAAGAACTTGCAAATTCGTCAAAAGACCAATCTCTGCAGGAATATTACCTGACAGAGAATTTGAATAGAGGAGGAGTTCCCTCAGATTTTGAAGCTGTCCGAGCTCAGGAGGTATCAATCCAGTGAGAAAATTTGAAGACAAATCAAGCGTTTGAAGTGAAGTGAGGTGAGAAAACTCGGGAGAGATTGCACCTGATAGTCCTGAGCGAGACAGATTCAGAGCGATAACATGGATTTGATCATCTGAACATGTCAGTCCATTCCAGGAACAAATATTAGCTCTTGGAGACCAGTTGGTAAGAGCTCCTACTGGATCAACAAATTCCGATTTTATTCGTAGGAGCCAGTAGGAATCAGTTGCTTCATCTCCGTAAGAAGAAACAAATACGGCGCAGAGTATTGAGAAGAACAGCAACAAATGGCAAATATAAATGCTGCTCATTTCAGAATTTATGTCCCAGTTGGTTTCAAAGCATAGTTTCAGAAAACAGTAATTGAAAGATTGCTTGTATGGCTCCTAGGCAAGATCAACTTCACCTACAACCATTGAACATGAACAAGCAGGAGAAGAGAAGCCCAAGTTGTACATAGTCAGAACGGCGCCGGAGAAGAAGAGATGGCAGAAAAAAACACTGGTTGTTAAATCCTGGAACCTTGGAGTTTATATAGTTTTTTGGGAGTAAGCATGTCTAATCATCTTATCAAGAAAGTTAATGGCAATTACACACGAAAAATGATGACTTTAACAAACGAATTAACTACAAGGAAAATAACACTTTGACACCCTTAACCGTGACTCCGATCTCAAGTTGCCTCACAGCTTTTGAGATTTTCACATTGTTTCCTCAACTATATGAATCGGTTTTAAATTGACCCAATTCCAAACATCTGACATGTTTTGATTACAAACTTTATCTGTTTATGTGTAAGGTGACAAATATAACAACCGAGGGAGTAATGTGAAACTATTAACTATAATTTGAGATATAATGTAAGAAACGCGACACTTCAAAGGGAGTAATGTGAGACAAGGGCGTAGCTAACTGTGTCAAAATGTAATATGCCCTTAACTTAGTTTAAGAGCCGTCTCTCTTTTTACCTTTGTTAGTGTCTACTAAAAGGTGAAGTATTTTTTCAAGTTTTTTGATTTTCTTCCCTCGAGACAATCATAGAATTCTGAGCATGTTTACTACCTTTTGGGATGGAAATGTAGAAAGAAAAGATAGTGTGACGGCTAGGCCGAAAAGGAAGATAAAATGCTATGGGATCGACCCACTTATGACTGATAGAAAAAGAAGAAAGTGAACTTAAAGAATACCTCGAGAGGTAACAAAAATAAATTGTAAACCCAGACGTTGTGGTTTAAAACTTAACAATCCCTTAGAATTAAAGCATAAGAAAATTATCCCTCAACAATACTCTAATCCCGACAAGCGACATGGATGGCCAGTCTTAGACCAGATCAAGAAAGAAATTAGTCGAGGTACGCGTAAGTTGACCCAAACACTTTGACCGTTGAACCAAAAAAAAAAAAGTGGGTCCCCTCTAAAGCCATATTTCTAATTTATTCCATGGAGAACTTTGAGGATTCATTGGATTTTATTTGAATAAGATTAGACTGATTTGACTTGTAAGAGGTGTGATCAAACAAACTTCTGCAATTGTCAACTGAAATAGGTATAAACCCATAATCTTATAAATGTTATAGGATGCACCACAGGAGCATCAAGGAAGAAAATTTGCCCACCCCATATCGTTCGATTAACTTAGAATTGTGATTTAAGCAAAAAGAGGTAGCCAGTGACAGGATGAAACTGATAGATGAAGAATATGTTTACAAAAGAAAAATCCCTTCAAATATTAGCAGATTATGACCCATGTAACCATGCATTTAATAGTGTCCAGGTTAGGCTCCTCTTTTGAGTTACAGTGCCACTGAAGAAGTTGGGCATGAATGGTATTATTGGGGCTAACTTGGACTTCTCTGACGTTTTAGATCGTCAGAAATTTTTGGTCTGATGATTGTATCATAGTTTTAGCGGTAAATAAATACCTCTCTTTCTCTGTGTATGTGTGTTTGGGGGGGGGGGGGGG
>CAUOFW020000825.1:700243-723726 GCA_963454935.2 Ilex paraguariensis | reverse complement strand
GGGGTTTTGGGGGGGGGGGGGGGTGAGTGGGTTGGAGGTGTGTAAGCATAAAAAATGTTCAATGGTTAAGAGTATCCGAACTAACTTATACACACTTCGATTAATTCTCTCCCTAATCCAATTAAAAGCAGACCATCTATACCAAACTAGGGTATTCATGAGGGATATATTTTTCTTGACCTAACCCTTAAAAATTGTCAAGATTTGAATGAATTCAAGACGATAGAGTTTAAATTTATTTTTTTTTACCACTCGAGCTACTTGGGGTAAAGTGTTAAGAGAGTTCACACATGAAAGAAATCTGCTCTTTTTGAGCCAAATCCCACCTAATACCATATTAAATACAAGACGAAAACAGGAGCAAAACTACCACATTTCTTTGTTTCACTGTGGAGACCACCTTCCTTTATCAAACTGAAACTCAGGATTGAACAAGACCATGTGAGGTTTGGTGTTATCCAACCAAAGTTGTTTCAATTGCCTAACTGGGCCTATTGATGTTTTTACTCACACACACACACACACGGGGTCAGAGAGACAGAGAGAGACTACTGGCTCAATGAATATAGGAGGATTCCTGCTAATAAAGAATCCAAACACAAGAAGACAAAGGAAATCAATTCATACTATAGGTAGAGAACATGTATATACTTAGCTTTCAAGTGCTAGCTTTTTATCTTTCATCTTTGCTTAATTTTCCCGGATTTAAGCAGACGCAACCAATATGGATGAAAATTACAATACAGTTGTCCCATCAAAATTCCCAGACAAAGAAGCAAAGTATGTACCTTGCTGGACCACTATTACCCTACAACTTGATCACTCTGTGCGCTCTCTCTCTTTCTCTCTCTCCACATGCAGTATGTGACAAAGACCTCCATGAATGAAAATATGCATGATTAAGACATGAAGACATGTTCATCTGCTCTTGTTAACTCATTTGAACCACATTTCTTTTTCGCATTCTAATTATTGTAGATGAAAGTTCACCTAGCAGACAATGATACTACCATTTTCTATAAAACAGATTGTTATCCAACCTCTTTAAGACATTTTGGTCATTCTCTGGGGAATTATTTGTCTTCTACCTAATCTAAGCATTTTGTGTACTCTTTCAGTTGATGTAAAACAAACTGAAAATCACCAGAATAGCACCAACTCTAGGATATACAATGAAATGAGAGGAAGGTTGACATTAACAAATTACCATAAAGAAACAAAGGGAATCAAATGACAGATAGTAAGTCCAAATCAGAGGGTATTATAATTGGGGATTTCAAAAATGTAATCATAAAAGTTCTGTACTGATGGAATGACTAACAATTATTATAGGGAAGGACTACAGACAGAATTTCTTTCTTTTTGTAGTATAAAATTAGTTAATCTCCATAAAACTTATGCTTAGGAATATTATTCCAAGTCCTATATGCATTAGAAGTGGACAAGGATGGATCAAGAAATTTAGTACGAGAACTGTCTTCTAACAAGCCTATATAGCTTTTAAGGGTATGATTGCCCGGGCAACCACCCCGTCCCCTGGGGATCTGTCATCGATGGTAGAGGCAATCGCTCCCCAACAACAGCTTTTTCCTTATCCAACAACTTCATCTATTGAATGAGAAAGAAAAAAACATAAATAGCAAAGAGAGAAACAGATGTAAGACTAAAGCCCAACACTTCCAAATTACAAAGCATCCTGTCATTTTAAATCTCAACAGAAAGGTTCAGTCAAAGTACATTAAAGTATCACTAACCATTTCATTAGTCAACCTTTAAATAGTCATACTTTACTATGGATGGGTTCAGAAGAAGGTGACTATGTTTTGTTAGCTCTGTTTTACATCTTGCAGTTGTGGTAGCCAACTCTCATCAGATGCTACTTTGTGCCTTTGACAGCTCAAATACTATAGAAGGAGGTATGGTGGAGCCTCTTTTCATTTGGTCAACATGATGATCTCTTTGCTTCATGATTCCAATTAATAAGTTGTTTATTTACTAAACATATACTTAGAATGAAACCAGAGGGAGTATTTATCATAATGGACGAGGGAATAATATCAGGAACAATTTCAAGGAGAGCAATGATATATACCGTAGAGATATGATTCACTTAAGACCCTTCACTGCCTGCCATCCACCTGTTAGATTTCAGTACTCCGTCCTGTGGAAGCAACCAAGCACTACATGAAGATGACATCTTTCTATCAAAAAAAAGAAGGGTTCCCAAACAATACTAAGACTGGAAAATTATTGTCATTAAAACATTTATCAATTAGAGAAAGTGGCGTACAAGAATAAAAATTCCCTGCATGGCTAAACAGAAGGTGACAAGAAAACTATGCAATTTAAGCAGCAAGAATGCTGGATTTTCAGCAGATTCTCCTTGTGTTCATCCAACCCCGTTTTAAAGAACATTCCTCCTGACAATAATGTAAAGCAGCAAAAAAGAAAAGAAAAAAAAAACATACACAAGCAAATGTATCTGGTTACAAAACCAAAAATTAGGCCCATAAACACAAACTTACAGAACATGCAGTGCAAAACCTTCACTAATGCTGGCCTTTATACTGTGTGGATCTTCATTCACGAAAAGAACCATCAGCTATGCCTAAAAAATCGCCTGATGCTTTTATATGCATCTAGTTACAGATTACTAATGGAGAAAACCAAGCCAACTACAAAATTATCTGAGCGGAGCAAATTAAACCATCTATAAATACCAGCACCCACCAAATTTACTGTGTTATCCAATATTAATGTTCTGTAGTGTTCTCAGAATGAGATGATTGCTTGACCAACGTTGATCTGAAAATCTCATTTAACTATTCCATCATGTTGACAGGAGGGATAATTTCACGATGTAGCTTGAGAGGGAACAGATGCAAATCACCCCAAGGAACTGAAGGACATTCAAAATTGTATCCAAAGAGCTATTTATTGCAAGGTTGTGTGAAGTCATCTCAGCTCCTCTCCAGAGGCCTTTTGACAAAGCCTTAGAAGTGCAGTACACAACCATCTTTGCATTTTCAAATCTTGGATCAAGAATGCAGAAAACAGAACCAGATGCAGCAATAACTAAATGACTAACAAATTATGGATCCCAACCTACATATATGACAGCATGAAAGAGGGAAAAGTGAGGGGTGTGTGTGTGTGTGTGTTTTTTTTGGGGAGGGGGGGGGGGGGGAGAGACAGAGAGACAGAGAATACATTCTATTACTTTGTAATACATCCCATTAGAGAAGCCACTAAAGAGAGTAAATGCTAAAACCAATCTAGAACCCATTAATCAATACGAATATGATGCCTTTGAAAATTACAAAATCGTTCAATGCGCTTTGCTTCTAACAATCACTTGCTCAGGCAAATGAGAAGAACCTCGGTCCAAAACGGGGTTTCACAGCTGTCTCAGCCTATGCCCCACCAGAAAATTTTCACCCAAAAGCAAAAATGAAAATCACTCAAAGTTCAATGTCCTCTGTTCTCAGCACCCTTCATAAAATACAATCCTCAGCCCTATATAAGATTTGCCCTCTTTAAAAACCGAATTGCTCTACAATAATAGGGCCAGATTGATTCCACAAAGTCCAGGTACTTCTCCACCAACCAGCCTTCCAACTCTTTCATCTTTCTTTTTGGTAGCTCTTTGTAGTCTAAGTTCTTAATGTCCACAATATGCTGCCATAAATGCGCTCGTATGTCGTCTTTGAGCTTCCCATGAGAAATGTAATTGTAAGCAACTAAATAGTAGTTGGGTACATTCTTGACTACTTTAACTGTCTGCTTGAAGCTGAAAACATAAAGTGCGAATAAGCCCCGGAACATCTTGATGTAGAGAGCCACAATCAAAGGCCCAAAAATCCATAAAGGGGTCAACTCTTTAGAAACATCAGCCCCATAAATTGCATTAACTGACAGGTACCAGGGAATGCTGCAAATCAACAAAACAGGGACAGTGAACTTCCAGTGTTGCCATGTTGATATTCCACAAAAAAAAAAATTGTAAATACCACCATAATATTCATGCCTTAAACCTGATAGCTGATATCAGTAGTACTATAAGTTGGGATGACCATCTCACTCAACAAATATTCCTTTGACTTATTTTCCTCATACAAATTGTAGTAATCCAAGTTGTCAATTTGATTGAATTCAAAGGAGTAGAGAGTAGAAATAATGGCATCCTTTTGAATTAAAATCTGTTTTCAAGTAAATAAATGTGAGCTCGATTGAAATGCACTCTCAGTACTAAAAGAACAGTATAAATTNGGGGGGGGGGGGGGGGGAGAGAGACAGAGAGACAGAGAATACATTCTATTACTTTGTAATACATCCCATTAGAGAAGCCACTAAAGAGAGTAAATGCTAAAACCAATCTAGAACCCATTAATCAATACGAATATGATGCCTTTGAAAATTACAAAATCGTTCAATGCGCTTTGCTTCTAACAATCACTTGCTCAGGCAAATGAGAAGAACCTCGGTCCAAAACGGGGTTTCACAGCTGTCTCAGCCTATGCCCCACCAGAAAATTTTCACCCAAAAGCAAAAATGAAAATCACTCAAAGTTCAATGTCCTCTGTTCTCAGCACCCTTCATAAAATACAATCCTCAGCCCTATATAAGATTTGCCCTCTTTAAAAACCGAATTGCTCTACAATAATAGGGCCAGATTGATTCCACAAAGTCCAGGTACTTCTCCACCAACCAGCCTTCCAACTCTTTCATCTTTCTTTTTGGTAGCTCTTTGTAGTCTAAGTTCTTAATGTCCACAATATGCTGCCATAAATGCGCTCGTATGTCGTCTTTGAGCTTCCCATGAGAAATGTAATTGTAAGCAACTAAATAGTAGTTGGGTACATTCTTGACTACTTTAACTGTCTGCTTGAAGCTGAAAACATAAAGTGCGAATAAGCCCCGGAACATCTTGATGTAGAGAGCCACAATCAAAGGCCCAAAAATCCATAAAGGGGTCAACTCTTTAGAAACATCAGCCCCATAAATTGCATTAACTGACAGGTACCAGGGAATGCTGCAAATCAACAAAACAGGGACAGTGAACTTCCAGTGTTGCCATGTTGATATTCCACAAAAAAAAAAATTGTAAATACCACCATAATATTCATGCCTTAAACCTGATAGCTGATATCAGTAGTACTATAAGTTGGGATGACCATCTCACTCAACAAATATTCCTTTGACTTATTTTCCTCATACAAATTGTAGTAATCCAAGTTGTCAATTTGATTGAATTCAAAGGAGTAGAGAGTAGAAATAATGGCATCCTTTTGAATTAAAATCTGTTTTCAAGTAAATAAATGTGAGCTCGATTGAAATGCACTCTCAGTACTAAAAGAACAGTATAAATTCAAAAACGTTAACAACAATCTCAACCCAAAATTTCAGATGATCTCCATGGAACAAAAAGGAAAACTTCCAGAGGTATAACAGAGTTAAGAACCATTCTGTTTCAGGAAGCTTGACCCAATCAAAATAAAACATGTGTTCTAGTCAAAAGCACTTAAATAAGAATACCTTCAACTTTAACTAAAGAAATACCTATATTTATAGATAGATAGAGAGAGAGTTAGACCACAAACTTACAATATCAGCAAAGGTATTTTTATCGTCGCATCCAGCCCCAGGAAATTACTCCAAACTGCCTTCAGAATTCCACCACTTTCTTTGTTTTGTATCCCATTTTGTGTTTCTGATATTGCCCTTTTGGATGGTTCTTCTATAATTTCATCCACCACTTGATTTGGTGATGGTGTTCTCAACAAAGACAACCAATTCTTAAAAAGTTCTTGTATAGCTGGAGATCCTGCTATGGTTTCATGTGCTTCAGATGTGTAGGAAACTGGAACATTCTTCACCTTTGGAGAATTGGTTGAGGTTTCACTTTCCTGTGGCACATAAGAAAATTTGACAGAATTATTTTGCAACTTTGATCCACTTGCCTGGGCTCCTGATTCGTCATTTTGGCCAATACCTTTGAAGGCTGAAATTTTCAATGATTTCCCCCTTGGTCCTAGGACAAAAGGAGCTCCTACTCTGTGAAAACAAGTTATCCGATTTTGCTTATTTTACAATATACAAAAGCACATTGAGAAAAAGTCATTAATAGCCAGCAGAAGCCAATAAAGAATCTTTCAACAAAGAATAACTGGAACATAAAAAATTCCAATAGGATGAGAATACAAAAGGAAGAATATCCACGGATAGAAGAGTTCCATTTAGTTTTCCACACCATACAAAGGTACAAAACTACCCTTCATGAAGTGGCGGAGTAACAAAGATAACTGGAAAATATTTGAAATAAGACACATTGATGTAATACCTTTCTTGCAAGCCATATCATTTGTAAAATGCTATTGCACACTTTTTATACCAGAGACAATTAGTGATACAAAGAAATGATATCAGCTCAGAAGTTGAGGAAGACATGATGGAATAATATAAGGTTATCGCTTGTGCAAATAAACTCTAGGGAATGTAACTTTTATAAAAGCAGAAACTAAAATAAAGGAGCGTAAACGTCGAAGATTAAGAGATAACACAGAGTTTCAATATTTAGTATCAATCACCAATAGAAGGATGAGATTTGAGACAATGTTACTCATGAAATTAAATATGATGGACGAAACATATGAATACATCTGATGTATTGCCTGGTTGGTGGATACCTATTAAACAAAAAGAAAAGTTCTACAAGACAACCATTAAACAAGTTATGGTTACAAATGTAGGGCAATTAAAAAAAAAACTCACAAACTAAGGGTGATGGAAATGAAAATGTTAAGATAGATGGGTAAAAATCAGAAATCGTTGAATTATGAATGAGTATATGAATGGGAAAAATAGAGATAGCACCTATCAAAGATAAATCAAGAGAAGATCGACTTAGGTGGTCTGCACATAATTAAAGAATGCTTATTGCTGCACCACTAAGGAACAGTGAGATGATACCTATTGACTGTTATATAAGGCGTAGGAGACAAATATTAAATCTAATGAAATAGTAAAAAAATATATGACATCATGTGGGATAGAGTACATTGGTGAAATATGATTCATGCAGCTAGCCCCAGATAGTTAGGATGAAGCTTTCTTGAGTTGAGCAATATTATGTCAACATTGACCTTACTATTTTATTTCATAGGACTTTTTGTTGGTTCTTATTACTTGGATAATTTTTTATTTTTTTTTTAATGCAGATAATTTGTTATTCAATGGTGCTATTGTGGTGGTTTATGCCTTTGGGGATGCTTCTTTTGAATGGGGGTTATGTGTATAATGTAAAGAAAATCAAAAGAATGAATACATATGCAATTTTCTCAAAGTAAAAACAACTATGTGCCCAATATAGGCTCTCTAAATCTAGATATTTCCAAATGTGATGCACTGTTACATTTGCTCTATGTTTTAGGCTACGACGTCTTAGTATGTTCTAAGGAAGGATCATCGGACACATGATCCGCCGAAACGCATGGCGTACTGTAGAAGGCCTGAGCAACTAATTCGAAATATAAGAAAAACAATGTTACATGGTAAGTCAAAAGGGACATACAAATGAAACAAAAGCATTATTGAGTATAATAAGGTCGATCCATTCTTCCCCCTCCCCTCTCCCTACCCCTTCTTTTGTCGCTAACAGTCTTCTACAACAATTTCCATCCACACCACATGGTGACGAGCCTTGGCTGCAATATCCAACTGCAAAATCTACATGAACTGCCCTACCTCAACCACTACTTTCATTCATCACTGTGAACATAATAAACAGGAGAGGATAATACTGAACTTCTTATAAAAGAAACTCCCGTATTCCTCTACTCTTCCACAACTATTTGCTTCTTGATATTCATAATCATGTCCAACAAATAAGAAATGACCTTTGTACTGTCAAACTAAAAGCAATAGACATTGACTAAGCTTGTTTGTATTACTGATCTATCAGGCCACATTGAGATTACTCTAATTTAAGCAACCTCTCAGATATAGATTTTTTTGGTAAACAAATTCAATTGATTTCCCTGCCTCAAGCACACTCCTTGTTTGCTGCATTCTGCCTGGAGATGATGCGTTCAAAAGGCACTCTAAGCTTCTTATAAGAGTGATAAGAGACCTAAAATTTCTCCTCATTTAACCTCGTTGCTTGAGTACAACTTGCTTTTATCATTGGGGTTCCCTCTCATCACTAATGGTACAAATGCATGTGCATACTGCATCTTCCTCTTGGTCATATATATCACAAAAAGTAATTCAGTAGACAATGATTATGACGAAGAATCAACAACAATTTCTGCACCTGAGAGAAGTTTTGCATCCACAAATTAGCCTTGTTAATTGAGCTAAAGTGATAATTCACACTAAAAGAGAAAAAAAATGCAGTTGTCTGAATATATAAAATTCAACCAAATTTGATAAAAATTTGTTAAAAAAATCAACAATGTTTTTCTCAATCATATTGTCAGCCAAGTAACCTGACCATGAAAACCTAAATCATAGCAATCTGGAAACAATTACGAAAAAGCTAATTGCAAATAAAAATTAGGTACAAAAAATAAGAGGGGTAACCTCTCACCTTAAACAAGATTTGCACTTCACCGAGTTGATCCTATTTGTATTTCCAACCATGTGAAGTGTTGTTATATAGCATTTCAACTTTAATCCACTGTTCCATGATGGCATCGAGGTAAATGCTTGATAAGAACCCTGAAGCCATTAGACAGGGATACAATATAAATTAAATAAATGAACATCAGAAACTTGCTACTCCAAATTGATGAAAACTGAGACTACGAGATGGGCGTAAGTGAGTAGTGACACCATATATATGTATCAAAAGCGAGAGCAAGTGGGACAACACGTTCAATGAAGCACATGTTCTAACCAAGCATTGTATGGCATATATGGATGCATCTTTTGCACATGCCAACATGTTTTACATCCCACAATTAGTTAAGATTCATATGAACTGTTCGATGGGCTCAACAATATAAATTATCAAAAAGCAGGAAATTCGTTCCTGTAAGTACAAATATACTCTATGCCAGATATAGAATAAAGTAAAAAATCATTGAAGCTTTTAGTCGGTATTGCATCTAATGATAACTTTAGTAGAGCAAAGATAAGAAATCAATAAAATGCCAACAGACCCATCCAAAACTGGAGCCAACACCACGTAGGAGCAACCACATACTCCACAGAATGATAAGATTTTATGAAACTGCCATACTTTTGGGGTTATTTTGCCTTAGTTCTATTTCTCCCTTGTGAAATAAAACGAGGTTTTTAGCTTACACAAGGTGACCCTTCATCCCATATACAAGGAAAAAAGAAATAAAAAGAGATAGCCAGTGTTTCAATTACCTGCACATGATGGGTTGCCAATGCCATTATCTCCACCTTAAGCACCCAATCATTTACCCAACAACATTCTAAATTGCACCAATACACTGCAACATCAAAATTCAGCAACAAATTTATATCATAAGATGACAATTATACTTTTTTTTTTTTGGGATCGGCTAGATGACACTATTTCTTTCAGGTATAATAAATAAACATCAACACATGATTCAGCATAATGCATCAACACTGACCGACACAATTATCCTTTTTTTTTTTGCGTAAAAAGAAGAAACATCCGTTTCTAGCCCTAAACACCGCTTTTCGGTAAAATGATTTCCTTAACAAGAGCTCCAGCTTATTTGCATTGCGATATTACTATATATGTATACATATATACACAGAGAGAGAGAGAGAGAGTATGCTTACGAAAGATTTCGGCCTAAGCTCCTGGCCAACAAAAAGTGAAGGGAGAGGGAGAGGTAACAATAATATCTTGGTGTAGGATAAACGTCTACGAGGTAGCGCAGCGACGATGTCTCTTGAATGTCACGAAGTGCCCAAAAGTTTTATCNGGATACAATATAAATTAAATAAATGAACATCAGAAACTTGCTACTCCAAATTGATGAAAACTGAGACTACGAGATGGGCGTAAGTGAGTAGTGACACCATATATATGTATCAAAAGCGAGAGCAAGTGGGACAACACGTTCAATGAAGCACATGTTCTAACCAAGCATTGTATGGCATATATGGATGCATCTTTTGCACATGCCAACATGTTTTACATCCCACAATTAGTTAAGATTCATATGAACTGTTCGATGGGCTCAACAATATAAATTATCAAAAAGCAGGAAATTCGTTCCTGTAAGTACAAATATACTCTATGCCAGATATAGAATAAAGTAAAAAATCATTGAAGCTTTTAGTCGGTATTGCATCTAATGATAACTTTAGTAGAGCAAAGATAAGAAATCAATAAAATGCCAACAGACCCATCCAAAACTGGAGCCAACACCACGTAGGAGCAACCACATACTCCACAGAATGATAAGATTTTATGAAACTGCCATACTTTTGGGGTTATTTTGCCTTAGTTCTATTTCTCCCTTGTGAAATAAAACGAGGTTTTTAGCTTACACAAGGTGACCCTTCATCCCATATACAAGGAAAAAAGAAATAAAAAGAGATAGCCAGTGTTTCAATTACCTGCACATGATGGGTTGCCAATGCCATTATCTCCACCTTAAGCACCCAATCATTTACCCAACAACATTCTAAATTGCACCAATACACTGCAACATCAAAATTCAGCAACAAATTTATATCATAAGATGACAATTATACTTTTTTTTTTTTGGGATCGGCTAGATGACACTATTTCTTTCAGGTATAATAAATAAACATCAACACATGATTCAGCATAATGCATCAACACTGACCGACACAATTATCCTTTTTTTTTTTGCGTAAAAAGAAGAAACATCCGTTTCTAGCCCTAAACACCGCTTTTCGGTAAAATGATTTCCTTAACAAGAGCTCCAGCTTATTTGCATTGCGATATTACTATATATGTATACATATATACACAGAGAGAGAGAGAGAGAGTATGCTTACGAAAGATTTCGGCCTAAGCTCCTGGCCAACAAAAAGTGAAGGGAGAGGGAGAGGTAACAATAATATCTTGGTGTAGGATAAACGTCTACGAGGTAGCGCAGCGACGATGTCTCTTGAATGTCACGAAGTGCCCAAAAGTTTTATCTGTCTCTTCCAGATAAGAATAATAGAGAGAGAGAGAGAGAGAGAGAGAGAGAGAGAGGGATCGGAACGGGGAAATTAGGGTTTTGAAACTTTATATTTTTATTTTTTCACTTTCACGGTGGTTAGTAATGGAGTCTTCAATGAGAATTATGGGATTTTATCTTTTTATCCTATACTTTGGAAAAGGAAAATTATTGGCCCATTTTATCCAAGTAAATTATTCTTACTCGCATTCAGTCCAAAACAATCGGATAAAAATTTGGGTGAACACATATTTTTTAATTATTAATTTTTGAATCATTTTAACAATTCAATTAAATAACCTGTATCAATTAACCAATACAATAAACTAATAACACTAAAGAAAAACAAAATAAATTCGATAATACAAAAATAATTATAATTCAAACATAACAAGAAAGTCATAAATATTAACACATATAATATATATATATATACATGCAGATAGATTCTAGTAAGAATACATAATTTTTATAGGTATTTTATATTCTTACCTGATTTTTGTGGAATACAAAAAATTCTTTTGTTGACCGACACAATTTTTTGCGGTAGCCGATGAGTAGAGTCGAGCAAAGTTGAGTAGGGTAAGAATATGCCGATAATCAAAAATTTGAACACCTAGTAAATGAAAGTATTAGAAATCAGATTTTTTTTAATGGAATCAGAAATTATTAGAGGGTTAAAAGGTAGTTTGTTGTCTTTGTTTTTTTTATTATTAAAGAAAAAAACCTTTTGAAAATAACTAGGTATTCTATACAATGTATATTTTTGCCTGGTTAAAATATAAATAAATAGTTTAAATATTTATTGTGAGTATTTAAAATATAAATGAATGATAAAATATAAGTTTGATTAAAATATAAATTATAAAATTAGCTATTTAATCTAGTTCGTTGTCATATTTTATATTTTATTATTTATTTTTTAATTTATATTTAAACTGTCACTTACAGACTCAAAAACGAACATGTGCACAATGAGAATTAAAAATAGGATTACTGTTACTAATTTAAGCAATATAAAAAGAAATGCAACTAGTGGCAAATGTACCCTGTTAGAGAGAGATCAACTAGGGTACAGCTCGAGAGACTTTAGCATCTTTGTACAACTTCTTTTAATTTATAATTGTTTGTCGTTCAAGATAAAAGGGAACGATATGCTTTACGAATCACAACCACCATCGTTGATAAGTCTCCTTAACGAAAGAGAAAAGATCACCAATAGGCCGAGCACAAGATTCACTCAAGGCTTGACCAAGGGCGCAAGAAAGAAGCTAAAATAAGAACCAGACCGATTTACCAATGGTCAAGAAGCAACAACTTGTCAAAAACTTGATTTTGAGTCTATAATAGTTATTGTAATAAGCATGAAAAATATTTATTTTATTTATTCATATTATAAGTATCATATATTTGAGTGGAGATTTTCTCCTAATGTGTTATTCGGCTTGGAACCCCACCTTTTCCTCCTACTCTTCTGGTAACAAAATATTCATTATTTCGATCATGAATATTGAAATACCACTTAGCACTGTATGGATTTGGTTGTCTTAATACACAGCATTTGGCAATATCATATGGTGCACAGCCAATGAAAACCTGTTTTTTCAAACATACAATCTATTTTTTTCAAAAAAAAAAATCTAACATAATGACAAGTGACAGTAATTCTCGATAATGTACTTTTGATTGACTATGTACATTAGCACCGACATTGTTAAGTGATGTGTTAAACCCATACAAAGATTTCTCGTGGTTGGGACAGAGAAAGGACACCAGCTTCTCCAATTCCTAAGAAGAGTCTCTGTCTACCAAACCCCTCACCCAACTAGAAAGTACAGTCCACCTTGCTACCTTGAGCATGATAAATTCTTGTCATTTATTTACATAGACACAACAGTCATAAATATCCTCAATTATTGCCCAATTCTGATCTGCCTGCATTGATGGCTTGTACCAGTATTAGAGAACCACTGAAAGAGTTCAATCCCAAGCTGCAGGCTGCTTTACTTAAACACAAACTTACTGTCTCAACTTCAGCTAAAAATGAGCAATCACCTGATAGTATAGTAGAGAAAACCAACAGCAGCTGCCCTGTGGTGGCGATGACCACAACTACTCCCAGCAAACCTGCCCTACCACTAGCCAAAGTTTTTAAAGATGCTGATATATTCGGTTTTCGACCCCAAGGATCCAGAGTGTCTCAACGAACTTGTGCTATACTTCACCAACATTTCCAATTTTATAATACTCAAAGCTGCCAATATATGACTAAATCATTTCAGAAAGACGAACAGAAAATTGAGAGGAAGATTGGTATTTAAAGACCAATGCCCAAGACAACAGTCCTACACGCCTTCTTAAACAAGGATGGTAATTAGAAAGTAGTAGACAAAGATAACAATGAAAAGGTAAATTTCATTGGCAGACAAACCAGAAAAAAACACTTTTCCGTAATTCATAACCTCTAGCATTCCATATTTGGGACGGAAAATGATGATACTCGATACAAGGTTCCTTAAGGGAAAATGCCAAAAGGTTCCACAGGCAACACACCGGGACCAAATTACAATATTCAAATCAACTACACCTTAACAAAAGAAATCACCACATCTGTATCCCTCGTGTAGACAGACAATATTTTGCCTTGGCAGCATATACCAAACTTTTCCCCTAATCCTGCTCAATGCACGTGTTGTATCAGCAAATAGAGTAGCTAACTTTAATAACTTCAATAGTTTAAACAAACTACAACCTAAGCAAGCAATACCTGAGATACTCGCTAATCAAAAGCCAAAACATGCTTTGGCGGAATAGTTCTCAGTAAAACCAAACACCCGGTTCCAGACTGTTATTTCCCCATCAATCATAATCAGCATCTCCTCTGATAGTGCCACTTTGTCTTCCATAGAAGTTCCCCCCACCATGTCTCGAATGGCTCTGACCCCTCTCCCTGTACCTTGAGCCCACATTATGAGAACCATCTCTTGGTCCCTCAAAATTATTGGATTTGCTAGTATTGTTTTGCACAATGGGCTGATACTCATAATGTGAATTGTGCCTGTGTCTCTCCCGGTTTGCTGGGATGTTATGCTGCCTGTTATCTTGCTCAGCACTGCTCCAGTCTCTCTGAGATTCATGTCCTCTGCCAGAACGATTGTTTCGGTTTCCACTTCTGCGGTATCCTGCAGAGAAGCGCTGCTCATGTAGGGTATTCATATTACCAGGAGCTTGGTCATCTGCACTCACAGGACCTTGGTTCGGGGAATAGGGGCGTCCTTCAGATGAAGCTGCCTTCCTTTCTCTTATAGCCTCTTGATTCCTTACATTTGATGCTTCTGCCACATTCTTACTTTCGAGCACAGATTGATCAAGGAAGGCCTCGGCCATAACTTCCACACTGTCTTCGTCATTTTTTGATGGAAGCACCCTACCCTCCAGGGAAGAATCCTTTTTCGTAGCCCTACTGACTTCAGCATCAACATGATGGCCTCCACTGGACCTGCTTCCCTGTTGAGCATTGGCTGAATGTGTATGGGATTTCGGTTGCCACTGAGATGTTGTTCGCTCCCCAACGCCACGATTGCCTCGATTCTGTGTCAAAGGAACAACTTTGTCTGATTGGATCATCTCATTAGAGGCAGATTGAATGTAACTTTTGTCCATCTCCTCACTATTGATATTTTTGTGATCAAGCTCGTGAAAAATACCCGAGCTTCTATGGCCCTTGGATGGCTGCCGCTTTCCTTTGCCTGTTGCTCCCTGATCTTTCACAACAGGAGCAACAATAGGTGCCGTTACATCAGAAGTATGAGTAGTGTTCCAGCCATCTGAAGTGTTCCACTCGTCAGAACACNCCGCTTTCCTTTGCCTGTTGCTCCCTGATCTTTCACAACAGGAGCAACAATAGGTGCAGTTACATCAGAAGTATGAGTAGTGTTCCAGCCATCTGAAGTGTTCCACTCGTCAGAACACTTTGGTTGAGCTTTTACCATTTTCTCGTCAGGCTTTAAGGATTGCTGTTGTTCCAAGGGATTATGAATATTCTTGCTTGCATTTGAAGGGGAAGATGATCCATGTTGCAAACCCTGCACAAGTGATGATTCTGTCGAACCTCGTTGGCGCCATGCTCCATGTGCTTTTGCCTGCTTACAGTCCTTACTATCCCTGTTCCAGGGCTCTAAAGTAGATTCTACACACCCCATTGCACAGCTAGCAGGTTGAGAACTTTCATTGCTCTCAGGACCAGGTTGCAAAGTCCCAGTCATTTCATCAGATGTGGTTTGACTGGATGTAGCAAACACTGGTTGCTGGATACTTCCCTGTTGAGCCAGCTCTTTTGCCACCGGCTTGGGAACATACCTCTCAATCTCTGCCCTCTTGCTTTTCATATTATTCTGCACAGAATTATCGCTCTTTGATGTTGAAGTAAGAACATCAGCCACAGTTGTCTGGCTAGCTTCATCTGAAACCTCAGCTTTGCTTTGTGACCTCACCGGAGCCCAAATAACAGCATCAGAGCTACGAAATTTATCCGTCATTCTGTTAACTTGTGGAGTTCTTGGCATCCTGTGGGAGTGCTGTGATTTCCACTGGTTATTCACTCTGCCATGGGCTTCTTCACTAGGTAAGGAAGAGAGCCGCTCTGTAGATTGGATTGCATATTTGGCATCAATAATTGACTTATCTGAGCAAGGATCCAATTCTACCAGAGAAACCTTTCCCTTTCCACTTGCAGTGGGAGCTTTTGCAGGATTAGTTTCATTTGACACTGGTGACGATAAAGCAGCAGCAAATGACAAATCATCCGACTTAGACTTGTTCTTGCCACTCTTGTTATTTTTCCTTTTCTGATGTGCTGAGGATACAGCCATGATATTTGAGTTATTTGGCAAGCTTGACTCACCACTTGAGCCAACTTCAACAGGAACATCATAATCAGCAACTACATCACGATGATTTTCAGACGCCTCAGGTGCCCTAGTTGGAGTTGATTTTTCAGTAAATTTCCTCTCTGATGACATAATATGCTTTTGTTTATGGTCCATGTGCTTATGCCTGGAGACAACACCGTCATTCACTTGAGTAGAAGCTACGGGGTCAGCAGCGCCAGCATTATCAACTTCCAGTTTCAGGGGCAAAAACTTGTCATGTGGAATAACAGCTTCCTGTTGGACATTCTTTGGTGTCCGTAGAAGTGAATCTTTGGATAGGACAGTAGTTGCTCCAACCCCACTGGTACTGCCCTCACTACTCAGTGCGACTACATCAGAATTTGAAACCAAGTCTGAGCTAGGTGCTTCACATTTAGTAGCGACCATCACTGGCTCAACCAGTGCGTGGGGTTCTTCCTGCTCCCACTGGATGGTACCAATGGAAAAATCTTTTCCCAACATCTGGGTTGAACCATCCCCTGCCTTCATTCGCCGATTCAACTCCTCCAGTTTTGCTTGAGCCTTTGCATTCTGCTCTCTCCTCCGTTCTTCCTCTTCCCTCTCTAGTTGCACCCGCTTGGCTAACATACTCATCTTAGCACCCTGATGCAACCAATAAAGAAAATGGCAGAAGGAAAAAAAAAGACAAACCATGAAGTCATAAACAGGCACTAACAAGTATGGATATAAAGCGTGTACCCATAGTTATCAAAATCATACGATTCGCGATTTAATTTGTACGATTTTGTTCGATACAAGTACAAAACGATTCGTATTTTATATGAGAATCATTTTAGAGTTGAATCACACCTGAATCGTACGATTCGATTCGTATCTCATGAATTGTATCTGAATCGTACGATTCGATTCGTATCTCATAAATCGCATGATTCAATCACTTTTTTTTTAAAGCCTAAATTTTTGACAAAACAACGTTGTTTTGTCCGCTAAATAGTACAACGATTTCGTTTTGTTTGTAGAGGAACCCATGCCCTAATAAAAACTCAACATTTTTGCTCATTCTCTCTCGGACGTTGTCTAAAGCTCATCTTGCATTGGCTAATGNAGAGGAACCCATGCCCTAATAAAAACTCAACATTTTTGCTCATTCTCTCTCGGACGTTGTCTAAAGCTCGTCTTGCATTGGCTAATATTAAAGGTCACAGCTACCGCTCTCACATCATCGGTCAATTTTTGATCTCAATTCTTTCATGGGTAGTTTGTTAGGTTCTATTTTTTTGTTTCAAAATGTTAACCAGCATGTTTTCTCCCAATCAATTTTCTTATTTGTTTTTTTTCCATTCATGTTTGTAACCTAATCTATATTGGGTGTCACTATTTTAGTTCTTGAATAGTNCATTCGCCGATTCAACTCCTCCAGTTTTGCTTGAGCCTTTGCATTCTGCTCTCTCCTCCGTTCTTCCTCTTCCCTCTCTAGTTGCACCCGCTTGGCTAACATACTCATCTTAGCACCCTGATGCAACCAATAAAGAAAATGGCAGAAGGAAAAAAAAAGACAAACCATGAAGTCATAAACAGGCACTAACAAGTATGGATATAAAGCGTGTACCCATAGTTATCAAAATCATATGATTCGCGATTTAATTTGTACGATTTTGTTCGATACAAGTACAAAACGATTCATATTTTATATGAGAATCATTTTAGAGTTGAATCACACCTGAATCGTACGATTCGATTCGTATCTCATGAATTGCATCTGAATCGTACGATTCGATTCGTATCTCATAAATCGCACAATTCAATCACTTTTTTTTTAAAGCCTAAATTTTTGACAAAACAACGTTGTTTTGTCCGCTAAATAGTAAAACGATTTCGTTTTGTTTGTAGAGGAACCCATGCCCTAATAAAAACTCAACATCTTTGCTCATTCTCTCTCGGACGTTGTCTAAAGCTCGTCTTGCATTGGCTAATANAAAAAGACAAACCATGAAGTCATAAACAGGCACTAACAAGTATGGATATAAAGCGTGTACCCATAGTTATCAAAATCATATGATTCGCGATTTAATTTGTACGATTTTGTTCGATACAAGTACAAAACGATTCGTATTTTATATGAGAATCATTTTAGAGTTGAATCACACCTGAATCGTACGATTCGATTCGTATCTCATGAATTGTATCTGAATCGTACGATTCGATTCGTATCTCATAAATCGCATGATTCAATCACTTTTTTTTTAAAGCCTAAATTTTTGACAAAACAACGTTGTTTTGTCCGCTAAATAGTACAACGATTTCGTTTTGTTTGTAGAGGAACCCATGCCCTAATAAAAACTCAACATTTTTGCTCATTCTCTCTCGGACGTTGTCTAAAGCTCATCTTGCATTGGCTAATGTTAAAGGTCACAGCTACCGCTCTCACATCATCGGTCAATTTTTGATCTCAATTCTTTCATGGGTAGTTTGTTAGGTTCTATTTTTTTGTTTCAAAATGTTAACCAGCATGTTTTCTCCCAATCAATTTTCTTATTTGTTTTTTTTCCATTCATGTTTGTAACCTAATCTATATTGGGTGTCACTATTTTAGTTCTTGAATAGTCATAGTTCTTTAATGAATTTTTTTTTTTAAATTGTTGAATATGAAAATGATTAAACAAAAGATTAGCGTTTTTCTATTTAGACAACGTGATTCTGTCAATTGATTATTTTTAGAATGCAATAATGTGCAATATTCGATATCTTGTCTATTTTAAATATGTAGTATTATTTTTTATTTTTGTTCAAATTTTGTGTCAAAATCTTACGATTCACGATTCGAAAATTTAGGATTCCAATTCACGATACGAATTGCGATTTGACAACTATGCCTGTACCTGGCTATCACGTGCACCAAACACTGGTGTCAAAGATTCTCCCTCATCCTTCACCGGAAGCTTTATCTGAGACTTGTCAACAACCTCCACAGTGCTGTGGTGGTCCTGTGCATGAACATCAGAAGTAGGTCCAGAGCTTGGAGCCAAAACTGTGCTAGAAGACTCAGCAGCTAGAGATTTATTTCTCCCTCCATCAGCATCCTGAGTGATGAGCCTTCCTTTACCATGATGGTCAATTCTACCTTGCACACCATGATGAGCTTTCCTGCCAATTTGCAGATGAGTCTTTGCCAACGTATTATATCAATTAGTATAAAACAAGTACAGCACACTAAACACAAACCTTGAAACACCTGCGCTGTGGGAGGAAGGGATATGATTTCCTGTGGCATGAGCTCTTTCATAAGTGGCAATACCAGCAGCATATGTGGAACTGCTGACCTTGGCAGTAACATTGAGTAATCTGTTGTTCTGCTCTTCCGAATTAGAAATGGAAGCAACATCATGTCGCCCATCAGAAGCCCGGGCTTTTGCATTTAAGCATTCAATTTTCTGTATGAGAGATGAATCTTTTGCGGAAGCTGGGAATACTTGCAGCACTTCTGCAGAAGAAGATGCTGAAATTTCTGATTTCTTTATCCATTTGTCATCAACTGACCTAGCATTGCCCTTACTTTCAGGCATTTTCACTTTATCGGAAACCGAAGAACAACTTCCTTGACTGTCAAAAGTTTGAGAAAAATTCTCACCCGCTGTCATCGTTCTTTTTGTACACATATCTTCGTTCCTTCTGTGGTCTGCCCCCAACTCATTTTTTCGTGATAATGTTCTTGATTGGTCGCCCTTATCAAAACTAGGGGCATTAGCTGGTACAGTGGGTTTCCAGTTCCCTTCTTCCTCCTTTCCATCCCATTCACGGTATTGTGTTAGAATAACTTTGTGCGGTCCTTGTGTATCATCAGAATGGCCAGGTTCCACTTGCTCTGATGCCAATATTTTGGGAGTTGAACCATGGCCACCAACTCTGGCATGGGTATTGCTAGGATCATGAGCATTTTGGGCTGGGTACCTACTATAAACACCGGGACCAGCTGCCACTCCCATAAATGGAATATTTCGTTCGTTGGAACTGGAGTAGCCCATTGGAGGGCCATAATAGCCTTCATAGGCTACAGGACCAGGGTAGAAACCAGGCCTAATTGGCATACCTGGGCGGATGTAAACATCAGGCATCTGAGGCCTGTATAGATCTCCATTATTAGGATGGTGTCCCCTCGGTCCTGCACCAGGTGGAGGAACTGGCTGTGAACTTGCTAAAACATGATGTGGAATCTGAGGACCATAATAAGGAAATGGTTCAATTGGGAAGCCACCAGGAGAAACAGGTGGTCCATATGGTGAACCTCCTGGAGGTCCTCTATACCAAACACCAGCTGGAGAATTTATTGGAGAACCATGCCAAGCATCAAAATGCTGAGGAGCGACATTATGGTATTGTTGGGAGTCACCGGGCCATTTTTCCATGGTAGGCTGCATCCCATCTTCAATGTGTTGAGAACCATCTCTTTTCCATGGATTTGCAGCTTCATTTTTCATATCTGTGTCAAAAAACACATCACCTGAAAGTAAACAACACCACGCATGAACTTTTCAAAATGTTTTATCATTAACACATTATGTTAAGTATCAATACAATGGTTCGGGATATGGCTAAAAAGTTTTGAAAAGGATTGAGTGCATGTTTACAAACCAGCTTGAGAAATTGCAGTCCTATCTTTTACAGGTGCAACTCTGCCTGAAGATGAGCTAGGACGACGGTGAGAGCCATGATCTGTTATGGATAGTTGACAACACCATTAAAAAAGCAACTTAGTACATCCACAACCTAGGCCATTTGTTCCCTTAAAACATCTCCACCTAATCCAAATCAGATTACAAAATCCAGTTCCAAATCCGATCCGCATATCCGGGGGATTTGATTTTTATATTCCATATTATAATCCATTAAGAATTGGATATCCGGTCCAATCTAACTAGAATAATGGCTCAATTAAGAGCCAATTTCACATCAATCTCAAAAATCAATCAAAATCTCAGCTAATTATAGGCACAATTTCATCAAATAACCCAGGATTTTCAGAAACAAAAATAAAAACACAAAATCAAATGATCCATTATTTTCGACCTGGAGGATCATTAGAGCCCATAGATCTGTGGATTGTAGGTGAACTTGCTTCTTGTGGCCAAGATGATCACCCNCATCAAATAACCCAGGATTTTCAGAAACAAAAATAAAAACACAAAATCAAATGATCCGTTATTTTCGACCTGGAGGATCATTAGAGCCCATAGATCTGTGGATTGTAGGTGAACTTGCTTCTTGTGGCCAAGATGATCACCCATACAGACATCGAAGAGTCCACGTTTTATAGTGAGGTGGTAACAAGGCCACAGAGAGGTTAGAAATTTAGATCTGTCCACACACAAAGAAATCCTGGGATGAGGGAATCGGTGAAAAGGCTATGGAGAGAGAGAGAGAGAGATGAGAAAGTTTGGATACTTGGAGAGGATCAGAGCCTTCTGATAGCAAATAACAACAGAACGGCAAAATTAAAGAGAAGAAAGGAAAAGAAGGAAAAAAGAGACAAGAAAAGACAGGAAATTTTTCGAGAAAGTGATACATGACATTTGTTTTTTACTTCTGCACTCATTTGAATGCCTAGTCAGATCTTTTACATTGCATATATTTTTTGGTTGGATTGATAATGGATTGGATTAGAATATATCCACATCCGATTCAATGGTCTAAAAGGATTCGGATCAGATTCACATTAGTGGATTAGAATTGTGGTCCATATCTTACTAAACGAATTCGGATTTGGATTGGACCGAAATCCCGTCCTGACAGGCCTACTACCATGTACTTCTTGGTTTATAGAAGAAATGATCGGCCAAGAATAGCATCTTAGAATGAGTTTCAATGAGATAGTGTGCCTCTACCACCAAAGCAAGCCGTGTCTACTAGTGCTGGAAAGAGCTAGTATGCCTATAACCATGTACTTCTTGGCTTACAGAAGAAATGATCGGCCAAGAATAGCTTCTTAGAATGAGTTTCAATGAGATAGTGTGCCTCTAACACCAAAGCAAGCCATGTCTACTAGTGCTGGATAGAGCTAGTATGCCTATATACAAGTGTGCCTCCAAAAACAAGGGAAGCCATGTCTATTAGTGCTCGATAGAGCTAGCATGCCTATACACAAGAGCTCTATTGATATCCATGTAGCAACGGAATAAAAAACAAGTCTAAATATGCAAACAGAAATTCTTTCAAGTGAAACAAGAATTAGTACGACGCAAGTGCAATTCTTCCGGTAACTTTCTAGCTGTTACAACGACAGAATTAACACAACACATTAGTATATAATTCTCAGTTCAGTCCGGTAACAAAACACGATCCTCTCAATCTTCATGGAAGATCAAGTGATGTATGATCTTGAACTATTGAACACTGAGTTACCAAGAAATGAAACTGAGAAATGCAAAAATTGACGACTGCTCATAACCTAAAAAAGCATAAAACTAGTAGGCCAATACCAAGAACTAGTTCAACTGTAGAGGCACCAAAATCAATCCACAAGCACGGTACAGAAATATCAGGAGAAAAGCAACTGAAAAGGGAATGTTTAAAAGCACAATCACCTTGAGACTCCACATTCTTTCCAGAATTGTCTCTCCCTGAACCAAGTGTTGGAAAATCTCCAGAACTCAAGGAGAACCCATCATTCTTGGGGGATGGGACAACCTGCATGTATCACAGATAAATAAATTTAAACATGCCTGCCCATCAAGAGATAGTGCCGCATTCTCAACAGAACAAGCTGCAATAACAAAAGAGTTGAACAACTTATTTTCCTAATCACATCATTTCAAATGTGAACTAGTAACCAGTGCCAAATAATTTTTAACAAAAACTAGCACTATATTTATCTGAAAGTAAACACCCAAAACGTGAAGACCTAGCATTGAACTGCTTGCCTCTGACACCATACCAATTTCTCCACAGCACCAGTTGGACTCCATGCCACTGAATTACAAGATGAGGGTTCAGCAAATCGCGATAGCTGCGAGCTGCCAGGTCTAGTTTCTGCACTGTGAGGACGCAATGAAGTCAGTGATGTTTGATTTGATGTCAACGACCCAGAAGCTGATGATGGCCTAGAATTAGGAGCCCATGAATTGGCAGAAGGTTCGTGTATTTTGTCGCTACCGGCAGTCGATGGTCGAGTGTTGCTTCCGCCAGATGAAGGTCGACCATTGGGATGACTTGGTGAACCAGTACCACCATCAGGACTAGGAGACAGTGCTGAGGAACCCCATGCATTTGATGCAGAGGATGATGAGCGACTACCCCAGCTAAGAGTACCCCTATCACATCAAAAAGTAATGGATCCATTCAATGACAACATAGTGCTACAAATAAAACCATTTCCCCAGATGTAAATAACTGAGAGTCTACCACTGCTTTGTAGGTCAGTTTGGTTTTTTTTTTTTTTTTTTTTTTTTTTTTT
>CAUOFW020000825.1:624912-685713 GCA_963454935.2 Ilex paraguariensis | reverse complement strand
GAAGAGAGAGAGAGAGAGAGAGAGAGAGATATGTTGAGCCGGATCTGGGAAAGATATCAGAGGTTCCGATCTGGGATGTTTCACCAAAAGCAGGTACGACAGGGAGAGAGAGAGAGAGAGCGCGATGATGAGAACGACGACGATATAGGCGTGGGCGCGTATGTGGGTTTGTATGTGTATTGTTGATTTATACTGTTAACAATATATCCGTCTGATGACGGTGAAGTGATCGGAAAGAGAGAGAGAGAGAGAGAGAGAGAGACAGAGCTCTGTGCTCGAACTCAAACCCAAACCCAAGGCCCAGTGCCCATGGCCCAACCCCCTCGTTAAACAACTTTACGTTTAAGGAATTTTTGTTAATTCAAATTCAACACTTAAACATATTTGGCAGTTATTAATTAATTTTATTTGATAACTAAAATTTAAACTTTATTAATATTTTAAGTGTTCCTTAAAAATAGACTACAATATTAAGTAAGTGATCTCTTACTTAATTCTAAAAACTGAAAGCATTCAACAAAATTGTATTTAATAATATTTACAATATTACAATTATACCCCGAAATATTTTATAATCTTATTAAAACTCTAATTAGTCCTCTATTCAAAACCCCTAATCTATCTATCCTCCTTGATGATCGTCTTTTTCAACAACAAGAAAGTCTTCTTCTTCTTTTTTTTTCCTTCCCTTGTCTCATGCAAACATTCATATTTCAACACACATACACACACATGCAAACATTCATATTTCAACACACATACACACACAAACACACGAACTGCACACACACACGCATATATTTTTAATGAAATTTAATATCTATTTTTTTAATTTAATTATTTATTTCTTGTTGTTGTTTTTTTCGATCAAATGTTATTATTCAATTATTGTGTTATTTAATTTGTTATGGTTCAAATATTGTGATTCGATTACTTATTTGTTGTTGTTCTTTTTTTTTAATGTTATTGTTTACTTATTGTGTTATTCAATTTATTATTATTCTCTTATTTATTATTTTTTGNTTGAAAAAAAACTGGCTTCAAGATTACTCATTTGGGAACAATTTCCAAACTTGGGTCCAATCCATGATTTTCTAACCTTAAAATCAATGCACAGAAGTTTAGAGAGCAGACCAAGTAAACAAGCAAAGGTAACTCTGAAAATTCTGCAGGAGACCAAGTACCTTTGGCTCGGTAAGTTCAAAGGTTTTGGAAAAGCAACTTTCGGAACATTCCCCAAAACAGTCATTCCACCTCTTCTTGCAGGGGCCCACCTAAAACAAAATAAAAATGACATGAAACCATGAAAAGATATACACCAGCGCAAGGAGGACAATCTGCAAACGGCCTATCCATATGAAACAATTCGTTTTACTAAAAGATACATGAGATGTTTACAAAAGCTCATAACAATTGTCGATGAAAAATGAAAACAAACTGTACAACAGCTGCAAAACAGAAGATATAAAGAATGCAATACAACCCAAAACATTTATAGGAACTTCTATTGAAGCAAGATAACAAGTAAGCTATTACAGCAACAATCTCTCTGTAAGACAGCTGGACAGTTAAGTCTCAGTCAGTCCAAGCACCAGCATATTGAACATCAGGGGGAGAGGCCACTCAGTAACAATTGATTTTGAGTTAGAACATCATACCAGAGTTGGCATTGAGAGGTCAGTGGGTCAAGTATCTTTCCCATTTAAATTTTGTTCGATGCATGTTAGCCCAACTTGCGAATCCGAGTCCCACGTGAGGAAGGGTGTAACAAGCACTTGTATCCCATATTGGAAGATTAGATCAACGTGCGAATCTGATTCCCATGTGAGGGAGGGTATAACAAGCGCTTGTATCCCATAGTGAATGATTAGAACCAACCCATGTTGGTTTATACGCTCAAAGGGTCTCTCCACTAATTAACAATTCATTTCAAATTGCATGTTCAAGCACATCAGAACTACGAAAACCCATAGACAGTAAATAGAGAGAGGGCCCGCCTTACGTGTACTCAGATAAAAGGGGTTGGTGCAGATGATGGTGGCAGGTCTGGGCATCTGTCTCCAGCAAACTACAAATTTTGGGGTATGGGGACTCATTTAAAAGGTGACAAAAGTTGGATATGGGTACTTGGACACGTCTTGCCATTTCACATAAAAATATAGTCTATTTAAGCCAATATTAGAGCGCACATAAAACGAATCTTAAACTAAAGACTTTGTAGNTGACAAAAGTTGGATATGGGTACTTGGACACGTCTTGCCATTTCACATAAAAATATATTCTATTTAAGCCAATATTAGAGCGCACGTAAAACGAATCTTAAACTAAAGACTTTGTAAATAACATATAGCACAACGTTGAATTATCTCAATAATGTAAATCTATGGATGAACATAAGATATAATGATGCGAGAACCCGCGGTGAAGAAATAAGGAGATCTTTCTATATCGAAATATCAGTTGAAAAAATCATAGGCAAATTCCTGGATCACCCGGTAAGAATGTGGAGAAAAACCAAAACAGAATGGTTCCGCCTACTCAAAACTAAGAGGGGATGCCGCCTACTACTAAAATCCCGGTTTTTGCAACAGTTGCGTTCTTCTATGCAAGAAGAAGACTTAGAAAGAACAAAGAAGTTTGGATCCGAAAAAGTATGCTTAGGAAGTTCTTTCGCTGAGCACAACAGAATGAAGAGGAATTTGTATCATTTCAAATCCCTATTCTTATCGAAGAGAAGGAACGAGAAAAACCTAAATCTTCCTACTCGAACAAGAAGTCCTATAGTTTACAACTCTTCTTTATATAGTAATTCGACCTATTGCTCCGCATCCCCCCATCAGTTTACTATGAAGAGAAAAAGAAAAAGGATCGAACTACCTACTCATTATTCGGAGGTGAATCATAGAACACCAAAAGCAGTGGTATCTTATGGACCTAACATAGGTCACATCCCTCACGACATAAGATTGAAAGATCCAAACCTTCTTCTTCGGAGCGGAAACGGACGTGGCCAAAACATATAAAGATCAGTGCAGTCGCTCATAGGGACATATCTATCCGGATAGAGGATAGTCTAGATCGATTCATAGATAGATCTCTCTCCATATAGATAGGTATCCATCTAGATCTTGATTCACTATTTCCATTTTTTTTCTTGATTCTGATTGATTACCTTTTTTTTGACGACAAGTTTTAAATCTTAATGCAGGCAAGGAAACATCGTTTTTCAATTATTACTTGCTGGGTCGGAGCGTAGACGAGCGAGCAGAGCCCAGGAAACAGGGAAGCCCGTCATAGAACAGTCGACTAAAAGTAGAAGACTGCTGGCCTGAGAGAAGGCGGCCTCTCTCGGGAAACATGGCCCAATTTCTCTTCTTTCTTTTTTCAGGGGCCCAAACGCTAAAAGGTGGGGGAGAAGGAAGCCGAACCTCTGATCGACCTGGACACATAAAAAATTCCCTTCATTCCGAGTCAAGGTCGAGAGAGATTCAAGATTCCGTAAGTAACTCAGTGAGTGCTTTCTAAGAAGGGCTTGGCTTGGAAGAAGAAAATGAAATACGAACAACCGCGCTGGTCGTAATAGATCGACTTTCATGCTAGTTCTTGCTCCAGCATGAAAGTTCCATTTCAGGGAAGGACGACGTACTATGATACTTTCTGTTTTGTCGAGCCCTGCTTTGGTCTCTGGTTTGATGGTTGTACGTGCTAAAAATCCGGTACATTCCGTTTTGTTTCCCATCCCAGTCTTTTGCAACACTTCAGGTTTACTTCTTTTGTTAGGTCTCGACTTCTTCGCTATGATCTTCCCAGTAGTTCATATAGGAGCTATAGCCGTTTCATTCCTATTCGTTGTTATGATGTTCCATATTCAAATAGCGGAGATTCACGAAGAAGTATTGCGCTATTTACCAGTGAGTGGTATTATTGGACTGATCTTTTGGTGGGAAATGTTCTTCATTTTAGATAATGAAAGCATTCCATTACTACCAACCCAAAGAAATACGACCTCTCTGAGATATACGGTTTATGCCGGAAAGGTACGAAGTTGGACTAATTTGGAAACATTGGGCAATTTACTTTATACCTACTATTCTGTCTGGTTTTTGGTTCCTAGTCTTATTTTATTAGTAGCCATGATTGGGGCTATAGTACTGACTATGCATAGGACTACTAAGGTGAAAAGACAGGATGTATTCCGACGAAATGCTATTGATTTTAGGAGGACTATAATGAGGAGGACGACAGACCCACTCACGATCTACTAAAGGGCAAGTAGCTTGATATTGNCAACAGTTGCGTTCTTCTATGCAAGAAGAAGACTTAGAAAGAACAAAGAAGTTTGGATCCGAAAAAGTATGCTTAGGAAGTTCTTTCGCTGAGCACAACAGAATGAAGAGGAATTTGTATCATTTCAAATCCCTATTCTTATCGAAGAGAAGGAACGAGAAAAACCTACATAAGATATAGCAAAAGACCGCAGGGGTATGCTCAAAATAGAATCTAAGTGGCGCCTATTTTAAACATTAATAGGACGGGGACTAATAAGTAATATAATAAAGTAAAAGTTTAATTTATATAAAAGGTGTTTTTAAACCTTAATCTTCTCTAGGACTATTTTTGAGGATCTATATGGGCAGCATAAGGACTTTGCCATGTACAATCCATCCATCGCCATTTCCAACACAGATACGACGCCCATTCATGTCGTGATCTGAGATAGGTACTTTGGCCCTGAAAACCAAGTCCATGTGACACAAAGAGGACAATACAGTAAATAAGACATCACCTAAGTTGCACAAGTAACCATACAGATTATAGGGAAAATTTTAACAATGTTCATGAAAACTTTGCCCAAGCATGTACACAGATGAAACGAGAGAACACTATTACCATTTACCACAGACTACAGAGAAATGGAGAATACTCCCATGCCACTGTACCAACCCTGCCAACCTCCCATAACTCATCTCCCTCTCATTTGCCATGAATAATGCATTACAGCCTTACATTCATGATTTCTAAAATTTCAACATGCAATGAATTGAATGCTAGCAACTTCTAGTTCCAACAAGAACCCCCAGGAATCTCCAAAAATGTCTGATAAAATGTCTCCATAAATATGATATTTGCTAGGAACATGCCATTGTACTAATTGCATCTTCCAAAAGACACCACAAGGCAAGCTCTATATAACTCTCTAATGTATTGATCTGAGCAACTAGTTTTACTTTCCGGTATCAATATCATATCCACCGCTTTCCAAGCTATTATTAATGTCTTCCATACCATCTTCAAATTTCTTAATATTCAAGTGGCAAATATACTCCAACTCCATAGTTTGTTATGATGTGTCTTGCAACTAACACACAGAAGATAAGGCACCCATTAGCACAGATACTATCTTACTGCAACATTTCCCCTGCTCTGATTTCTTTAGGTTTATATACTTCTCATCAATGTGACAACCAGATCCTTGGCTGCCAATAACGCTAAAGTAGTAAGTAATGTAGCAGTAAAAAATCACCAAGTATTCTTATCAAAAAAGAAACATCAAGTACCTTCGCTCTCCAGACAACATGCTTGAAGCCATTGTTCAAGTGTTGTCCCAAAATCATCAAAGCAATTTTCACACAGTCTGGAGAGAAAAAACAGAAGGAAAATTCCATCAAAAATTAAAAAATTGTAGCCATGAAATAAAATTTCATAAAAGAAGCCTTTACAATTGAGGCCATGCATACACATTTATGGTGTATGCAAGTGTACAAGCAACAGGTATTCAGTGGCTAATCACTAATGAGGAAATTTGTGCTGGATGACCTGAACAGTAAATTGTGAATAGAAACTCAAGAAAATTAGGAAGAAGAGAAGCCTAGAACTTCCTTCCAATCTCCCACAACAGTTACATTTGAAAATAACCTAAAGTTCTAGTATTGAATACCCTAAAACACCCCTTTCTTCGTATCATGCTTTGCAAGAGATTAACCCATATCTATACAATATGCAAAAGAAATGATATCAAACGTGTGGTCACTTTTCTATTTAGCTTTTTACACTAAAAAAATGTGGGTCTGACTCACTATAGGCGGCAAAATCCCTTCAGACAGAGAGTCAAACATCTTAAAAACTTGAGAATATTATTAATCTCAGATTCTCCCTAATAAATTTAATACAACTTAAGCGATACTGTGTTAAAAAGGCAAATTGCCAAAAGTAAGATTCAAGAGGTTAAGTTGCATTAGAAATTAAACAAGAGCCCCATATGCCCAATTAAGACCTTTTATAACCAAGATTGGATGCAATTGAGGTCTTAATTTATTTTTAGGTTCATCTACGGTTTTGTTATTTTCAAACAGCAAGATTCAAGAGGTGTGAGATTACGAGAACTTCATACAGTTTTTAACATGATATGAATACTACTTAGAAAGGACATCAACAATCCCATTCTTACTTACCGAAAAAAAAAAAAAACAATTCCATTCTTAATGGAAAAAGTTCCAAATTGTTATTTCATTCTTTCATCCATTTATCTTTTGTTTTTTTCTCTCCAACTTATTTCCTACTTAAATACCACCTCAAAATTAACCTAAGATTCCATCTTTCTTGCTTTATATGCTCATTTAATCTCTCATTCTATTCCAACCAATCAATGTCTTCAATTTTTTTCAAACATTAACCTTTTTTAAAACCCTACATCATCAAATACCGTCTTATGTCATATATGCACCTTTTTTCTTTTTGACAAATTCAAATTTTGTTATAATTTGTATCGTTCAAATCCCTAAAATTATCCTTCACTAAGGATCAAAATTTGGTTTCTTTTCCACCGAAATGGCTGAAAACGATTTCATGAAAACTGAAACAAAACATTAATCAAATATCAAAATTCAAATGTTTCGAGGTATTTCGAAATGTTTTGATATGTTTCAACTAATGTTTCAGGTAGTTTTATTAAAAGCATATCAGGGAGAGAAGTGGCCCTAGGTCCTTTGGAATGTCCCAAACGACGCGAGCTTTGACAAAGCGAAGATGAAGCGTCCAAGGAGAGAAGCGAGAAACAAACGCTTTAATAAAATTTTAATTTTTTTCGTGGATATGTTATGGGTCGTTGGGTTTTGATCAATTGGCTAAAAAAATGGATATGCCATAACAACAAATAGCCACTTGATCCATATATATATGTCTAACCCTAAAAAAATTTCAACAAAATTGATCGAGAATTAGAGGCATATGGAGAGGATCAACGTGAGGGCTAAAGTCGCAACATAAGGACTAGATTCACACATGTTTATTCTCGTTTTCTTCTTCTTCTTCCTCTTTAACAAATGATTTATTGTTGCTTCCAAAAAACAATCTCCAACCTCAGGCTGAGACTCAACAGATCAACATCTTTTTTTATTCTCTTCCAAAAAAAAATGATTCACCGCAGACAAGCGGCAGCATTTTATTTCAAAACGGTCAAAACATTTTTATTTTCAAGAATTTAAAATTCTGATGCTTTGAGGTGTTTCAAAATGTTTCTACTAGTATTTTGGAATATTTTGATGTGTTTCAAGATGTTAATATATGTTTCAACCAACGTTTTTGAATGTTTTGAAAATAAATTCTCAAATATTTTATGTGTTTCCATTTTATTTCTGAACCGTTTCTAATTTTTAGGTAATCAAAATAATGCACCGAAATAAAATTTTGATCCTTGACTACAAAGACTGGGTGTGCGTACTTCTTTTTGTCTTCTACTTGTTCTCCTCTGCCTCGTCATCTTCTTCTTCTTTTAAGATGAATTCAAATCTTTGCTTTTGCTTGAGTTATCCTTTTGCTTCCGGTCTTTACTTCTCTTCTAACATTTGGTTTTGGCTTTTTGCTTCAAATGTTAGGATTTGGGATTTTTTTATTTAAATGTTTATGTTTTTGTTTGGCATTATAAGTTGATATATTATTGGTGATTGTTTCAATTTAAATGTTAATGTTTTTGTTATCATAAATATTTGAGATATTATTAGTGTTCATGTCGATTTAAATGTTTATGCTTCTAGTTGCATTTAAATATTTAGTATTTGAGAAGTTAGAACTTGACGTTTAGTTGTAACTAAACTAAAATATTTGTTTGGTTTTTTATATTGTTCGTCTAGCTTAAATTCTTGCTTCTCACCTAAGCCTTAGAAGACCTAAGCACTTTGGTTCACTGTATGCCTTAAATAAAATTTATTTCATCTATGAATTTTCAATATTATTTCTTTGATCATACTCTTTTCCAAAAATATTTCCAAAACTTTTCCGCTCTTGAGCTAATCAAAATTATCTCCCGAAATAAAATTTTGATTCTTACTCCCTCACCACTACCTAAGCCGCCCACTAAAAACATGATGTTCTAACCACAATGGTTGCAAACCACTCTTAATAAAGCCTCCTATCCAACACACGGAAAACAATCCTCTCACTGTACCCGAAAAGAGAACCTATCCAACCTATTACAATATGAATGTATTTAACCTCATCTTGTCCCTCACTCCCTTGTAAATCATTAATAAGATGAATTAATGTTCCACATTGCTTCTTTGTTTCTTTACCATAAAATTCATTCTCACCATAATCTCTATTCATGTCATTATATTGTACAAGGTTGTACATTATGCAAATGTATAGAGAGTACTTGTACTTTATAACAAAGAGATATGCTCAACATAGGTCAATCTATAACTTAAATGTAGATATAAACTCCATATGTGGAATGGACAAAAAAGCTAATTCTACTTTGATACGTCTATTTGATAGTAAACCAAAATATTAATACCTATCAAAATATTACCAATGTGACGCAAATTATTTGGACATATGCGTATAACTAAGTATGTCTAAATTTAGTGGGTTAATTTGAAAAATCTGGTTAAGGGTAGTTTTGTAAATTCAGATTTTGGTTGCACCTAAGTGAGTGTTATTTAAGTTTGTTGGGTGTTTTCTGTTTTGCAACAAAGGTGATATGTTTCANAGTTTTGTAAATTCAGATTTTGGTTGCACCTAAGTGAGTGTTATTTAAGTTTGTTGGATGTTTTCTGTTTTGCAACAAAGGNTAAGGGTAGTTTTGTAAATTCAGATTTTGGTTGCACCTAAGTGAGTGTTATTTAAGTTTGTTGGGTGTTTTCTGTTTTGCAACAAAGGTGATATGTTTCGAATATTTAGGAATTATGAAATTATTTGAGGGTTTACATGTAAAAGGTGGTGGCTTCCTTGCTAGCTTTGGAGTTATAATTATAAAAGGTAGGTTACTAACTTTTCCAGTATTTTGAAGTCTTTAAATATAGAATCCCTACAGAGAGCAACGGCTCCTGAAACCAGATAGGTTTCAACTTTCAAGATTTGGAGGCCAGGATTTTGAGATTCAACTCCGCGGTGCCTACCAATCCCTCTGCCAATGTTGTATGTGCACGAGGCTAGAAAATGACCATAGTTTCTGTTCAAATCATTTAACACCCCTATTCCACTACACTTAACATGGATAGTAGCTATCAATCACCAGGAAAAAATTGACCACACTCCGTTTTAGAAAGAGAAAAGCTCTATACTGCCCCCTTTCTTTCCTTTCCTTTGCTTCTTTTTATTATTTTTTTTTATATTTGTTTCACACCATGACTCATTCTTATTGTGATTGCAGCCTTCACACATTACAAAAGCACATGGACAAAGTAATGCTCAATTGCCACCTCGTCCTTTCTGTTAACTTGTTTTTAATATAGGTCGTTTATTTCTTTTCAAGATTATGTTATATCCTGCTGGAAAACTCCAGCAGGAGATAATCCATAAAATTTCCCTGTTGCTACTCCTATTTGCATCACAATATAAATAAAAAAAAAAGTGAGCTCAATATGCTAGAGCCCCATACTGCCCAAACCACTAACACCATGCAGGGCACTAGCTTAATCATGTGATTATGTTAAAATATACACACACATAGACAAACACACNCCATAAAATGTCCCTGTTGCTACTCCTATTTGCATCACAATATAAATAAAAAAAAAAAGTGAGCTCAATATGCTAGAGCCCCATACTGCCCAAACCACTAACCCCATGCAGGGCACTAGCTTAATCATGTGATTATGTTAAAATATACACACACATAGACAAACACATTGCATCTATAGACAATCTAATACGATGAATAACAGATATATTGACATGTGTGCTTGTACATACATAGTAATATAGATGGCAAACCACAAAGAAGCAAATCATCAAAGAGACCAGAAAATAGTAGGCTCAATAATGTATTCAGGCATAAGGATCGCCAGTTTAAGAGTATGATATTCCATCATACAAACATTTAAAAGGATTATATAAAACATTAAACAGAGCACGAGCTTTAGTTTGAAATTTCGCTTGAAAACACAGCAATATAAAACAACAAAGAGTAATAAAACCAAAACTCTATATGCTCCAATAGACTTCCAGCAGCATGATGTAAATTCAGCAATTCAACAAAAAGTCAGCATGATGTAAATTCAGCAATTCAACAAAAAGTAAGCATACATTTAGTACCAAAACACATATACAAAACTGTCCCAAACTCAAAAAACCAATTCCGTGGTTTTCATAATTCGGCTCCCTTGGGGTTTCAAACCCTAAAATCTAAATTTCGAAATTTCTGGAAACAAGTTATTTTCAATATAATACAGATGAATGAATGCAAGGGAAGAAGAGAGCTTACCGAAGAGAGAGAGAGAGAGAGAGAGAGAGATATGTTGAGCCGGATCTGGGAAAGATATCAGAGGTTCCGATCTGTGATGTTTCACCAAAAGCAGGTACGACAGGGGGAGAGAGAGAAAGCGCGATGATGAGAACGACGACGATATAGGCGTGGGCGCGTATGTGGGTTTGTATGTGTATTGTTGATTTATACTGTTAACAATATATCCGTCTGATGACGGTGAAGTGATCGGAGAGAGAGAGAGAGAGAGCGCTCTGTGCTCGAACTCAAACCCAAGGCCCAGTGCCCATGGCCCAACCCCCTCGTTAAACAACTTTACATTTAAGGAATTTTTGTTAATTCAAATTCAACACTTAAACATATTTGGCAGTTATTAATTAATTTTGTTTGATAACTAAAATTTAAACTCTATTAATATTTTAAGTGTTCCTTAAAAATAGACTACAATATTAAGTAAGTGATCTCTTACTTAATTCTGAAAACTGAAAGCATTCAACAAAATTATATTTAATAATATTTACAATATGACAATTATACCCCGAAATATTTTATAATCTTATTAAAACTCTAATTAGTCATCTATTCAAAACCCCTAACCTATCTACCCACCTTGATGATCGTCTTTTTCAACAACAAGAAAGTCTTCTTCTTCTTTTTTTTTCCTTCTCTTGTCTCATGCAAACATTCATATTTCAACACACATACACACGAACTGCACACACACACGCATATATTTTTAATGAAATTTAATATCTATTTTTTTAATTTAATTATTTATTTCTTGTTGTTGTTTTTTTCGATCAAATGTTATTATTCAATTATTGTGTTATTTAATTTGTTATGGTTCAAATATTGTGATTCGATTACTTATTTGTTGTTGTTCTTTTTTTTTTTAATGTTATTGTTTACTTATTATGTTATTCAATTTATTATTATTCTCTTATTATTATTCTATTATTTATTATTTTTTTATCAGATTTTATTATTCACTTATTGTGCATATTTTATAATATATTTTTAAATTAAAGAGTGAAAGGGTAAAATTGAAAGTTAATTTATTTTCAGACGTCAGTTCTGTATAGTTTGATTTAATTCAGTACTTAAATTTCAGTAGATACCAAACAATCCACAAATTCAACATTCCACTTTCAAATTTCAGCTTTCAATTTTCAGACTTCAACTTTCAGTTTTATCAAATATCATCATAATATAGAACTTAATTGTCTAAAAATTGTTTGGGTAAAATTATTTGTAAAGAGGTTCTTATTTTTTGTGAAAATCAAATATACCCATGAGTAAAACCCAACCAGCGCAACCACATCATTTGAAAACTATCGGAACCCAAGTTTCATACCCATGAAATATGGCCACTACAATATCTGCCAAAATATGATGTTTGAAATTCAAACAAAAAATGTCATAAAATTTATGAGATTTTAACCAAATCAAAAACATAGGGTCTATTTGATTTGCATCTCAAAAAACATTATTCAAAAATAGTTTTTGAGAAGAATATTAAGAAAGAGTTTNATTCAAAAATAGTTTTTGAGAAGAATATTAAGAAATAGTTTTTGAAAATTTTAGATTGCAAAACATGTTTGGTTATATATTTTTTAAAATAGTTTTAAAGAACAAAAAATTGTAAAATCTGTTTGAACAATAATCCACAAAACCCCCAAACAAAACCTTTTTTCTTTCCTCTCTGTGTCTCCACAAAATACACACAAGAGCACACACACACATAGACACACACATACACAGACGGATACACACATAGACACACATAAACGCACACAGATCTGTGTAAATATACAGATCTGAGTGAAGCTTCAATTGTTGCGAAAGAGAGAGAGTGTTCGTTAAGATTTGAAAAGACAAAGTGGAGACAGTGCTCAAAGTGCACTCACCTCTATGTGTGTGTGCGCGTGTGACTTTCTTCGCAATCTACCCAGACCCAAATTGTATGCTCAATTCGTTTTTCTCAAGTACAAACTCCATAAGATGCTTCATTTTTCACCCCATCAGGGGAAGGTCGTTTCTGTGTCGCCCCAAAACTGGGGGCCCTTTTTACACCGTTGACCACCCGTCAACCCGCGAAATTGCCCATGATTTGCTATACAACTCGACATCACGTTAAGAGTATCCCTTTACCCGGGATTTTAACTCACACGTGTAACCCATATTCCTTTAATCATTTAATCCAATCGAGGTTCAATATACCCCATTATATATCATTTAATGTCTATTTGTACCATTANTGTCTATTTGTATCATTGGAACCAAGGAAACCAAAGTCCAATTGCATAGCAAAATAATTTTAAAATTTTTGATTTTTGGAAAGTGTACCGATATGCGTACCAATACAGGTTTGCTTACTGGACCTCACCGTATCGGTACGCGTACCGGTACGTTTTGCCAATTTTCCTTGTTTCACCTATTTTCAATCATTTCCAATCCATCTCATTTTCACCCAAAACACATATAATGGAGTTTTTGATNGATTTTTGGAAAGTGTACCGATATGCGTACCAATACAGGTTTGCTTACTGGACCTCATCGTACCGGTACGCTTTGCCAATTTTTCTTGTTTCACATGTTTTCAATTTCCAATCATTTCCAATCCATCTCATTTTCACCCAAACACACATATAATGGAGTTTTTGATNTCAAGTACAAACTCCATAAGATGCTTCATTTTTCACCCCATCAGGGGAAGGTCGTTTTTGTGTCGCCCCAAAACTAGGGGCCCTTTTTACACCGTTGACCACCCGTCAACACGCGGAATTGCCCCATGATTTGTTGTACAACTCGACATCACATTAATAGTATCCCTTTACCCAGGATTTTAACTCACACGTGTAACTCATATTCCTTTAATCATTTAATCCAACTAATGTTCAATATACCCCAATATATATCATTTAATGTCTATTTGTATCATTGGAACCAAGGAAACCAAAGTCCAATTGCATAGCAAAATAATTTTAAAATTTTTGATTTTTGGAAAGTGTACCGATATGCGTACCAATACAGGTTTGCTTACTGGACCTCATCGTACCGGTACGCTTTGCCAATTTTTCTTGTTTCACATGTTTTCAATTTCCAATCATTTCCAATCCATCTCATTTTCACCCAAACACACATATAATGGAGTTTTTGATATAAAACCTCATTTGTACAAGTTCATTACATTTAATTTACATATATTTACATGCCAAAACGTAGTTTTAACAAGAGTTTACAAAACAGTCAAGGTTAAAGGCCACATGTTGGGCCCTCTTCACCCTTGAGGTCCCGAATGAGAGTCGTCTACCTGCGTGTGTCCCGCACCTTAAATGTTTTTCTCGTATAGGGTGAGTCAACGCCCAGTAGAATATTTTNCATTTAATTTACATATATTTACATGTCAAAACGTAGTTTTAACAAGAGTTTACAAAATAGTCAAGGTTAAAGGCCACATGTTGGGCCCTCTTTACTCTTGAGGTCCCGAATGAGAGTCGTCTATCTGCGTGTGTCCCGCACCTTAAATGTTTTCCCGTATAAGGTGAGTCAACGCCCAGTAGAATATTTTCTACAAAGGTTACTCCCTCCCTAGATGCATATGCAATGTTTATGTGCAACACTTAACCATCATTTTTCATTCCAAGCAAGAATATACATTTCAATTATGGAATTTTACCATGTCATGTCATGAAATGAGGTGAAACTCACTCACGCTNTACTCCCTCCCTAGATGCATATGCAATGTTTATGTGCAACACTTAACCATCATTTTTGTAATACCCCACATGCGTTAAAAAAAATATAAAAAAAATAAAAGACATAGGTGTTCAGTAATTATTTCATTTGAAATGATAAAATAGTATAACTCAAGGAAAGAGTAGTTAAAAGATTAGTTTCGGTATGAAAATGTACAAAATAAATCATAAAAGAACTTGAACTAATTAGGTCGATGTAGAAAAGTATGTAGGATAAGTTAGGATTAAAGTTGGAAGGATTGGAAGTGAAAAGGGGCGCCCAAATGGGCGCTGGGGCGCTGCTCCGGGTACATTGCCTACTCCGGACCAGTTGTCGTAGAATCGTCATAACTCTTGCTACAATGGTCCGATTGAGCTGAAATTTTGACACAATGCAGAAGACATCTAGATCTACAACTTTCATGTTTTGCACTTTTTCAGATTCAAAGTTTATCATGATCAAAAATAAGGAAAACAGTAAGTCTGGAAAACCCCCAAAACAGACGATGAACAGTAAAAGTCGGGATTTTTGGGTTTTAAAACACCCATTCCAAGCCCTATTTCTCCCATTCTTCATTTCCCTTCCACTCTAAATACCTTAGAGCCCTAAGAGAAGAGAAAAGGGAGAGAAAAACACCAAGGTCAAGAGAGATTCCCACCTCATAAAGATCAAAACCGAATTTCTCAAGTTTTCTCTTCTCCACCCATTTCTTTTGCTTCTATTCCTCAACCACTCACACCCAAATCTCTAGAAACCCTAGGAGGACGAAATTAAGAGGAAAAGGAAGGAGAATAGGAAGATTTTGAATCTTGGGTCTTAGATTGAAGCTACAACCAAGAGGTAGGGGATTTCTTCCTAATTTCTTACATTGAGGCTAGGGTTTATGTATATACATATGTTTTCCACTCCCATCCATATTTATTTGATATGATTTGTATGATTCTTAATTCTCCTTGTAATAAATGCTATGTTTGAATAATGGGATGGTTTGGTAACCATTAAATTTCTCTTTTTCATCTTCCAAACTTGGTTTTAAGAAAAATTGAGTTTTCTCCATATATTGCCTTGGTTCTCACTTTATAAATTTAGTGTTCGATATTGTTCAACGAAAATGATCTTTATATTGATCTTTTGCTCATTTTAATTCCATCTTGCTATGACGCTTTACTTGTGAAATTTGGGTATTTTGCGATTAATTGGTAAAATGTGAATTGATTGAGAATATGTTGGTTTACTCATTGTATGGTGGTTGGGAGGGACTTGGATTACCTACGAGATATGCCGTAGAGTGTAAATGTCAGTTGAACCCAGTGGGGGGGGAGATGGTTTCTTGCACTTGTAGTGAGTTGTCATTTGGTAATGCGACCACTATCGTACGCCTGGAGTTCGAACTAGGGTTGGTATACCATTCCTGGGGAGGGACTCGTCACTGCCATTGGGATGGTAGACGCCCCTTCCCTAAGTACTTGTGATTGTGATTATAAATGGGTGGACTAGGTATAATCGTTGGGTAGATTCATGAGAAACAATCAACATACATGGTACGGGGATGAACCAACATAAATGTGATGATTGGCTGGAATGGCTTGGCCGGTGCATTGGTATGGGACGATGCATCGGAGGGAGCCCCTCCTAATTGACTTAATGTTGGAAATGGTTTGCTATGGTTAAACTTAATTTATTTCTCTCCTTAACTACTGTATGGCTTAAACTTGAGATCTATTTAAAATGTCCCGTTTTACTTCAAATTCATATATGTTATTTATGAAATGTGACCGACCCGTTTTGTATTTTATAAACCTTGTTGGAGTTGGGAAGATTTTGCTACAGAGCCTAGTGCTCATCCCCTACTGTTAACATTTTTCAGACTATATCCTTGAGGAGGAGCCAGGAGTCGAGGAGCCCGTTCTTTGGGAGACTCCGATCGACGGGAGCGTAGATCCCGAGGTGGACGCCTAGAGCGGCCCTTCTATTTTGTTCTAGACTAGGCTATGTTTTTTTGAAAGATTGTAAAGTCTAGTTATCTTTTGAAATTCCGCTGCTTATCATAGTTTAATTCTTTGGGAATGTACATGCCATTGTGGGCATATTTTTTTGGGTTAACATGTAAATTTGATGGATTGATTATATAGTAGTTAATTGGACCCGGTGTGGTCATTATAGTAGAATTGCACAGGTTGGATTTTGTGGTAGAGCTCCCCGTACAAAGGAGACTCTGCCCGAATTTTGTTAAAATATCAATGGTTGATGGATAAAAATTTCTTATTTATGGATTTATTTAGTGCTCTCATGATTGTGAAAGGTTTTAGAATGTAATGCCGTCCGAGGGGGTATTTGGGGCGTTACAAAGTTTGGTATCAGAGCCTAGGCTTTAGGTCTTACATGGGAGCTGTAGGTTATGGACTACCACTAGAGATGTAGGTTTAGGGTGCAGGAAATGGTTGAGTTAATTTTTGTATATGCCTTGTGCTTAAATCAAGACATCCTACATATCATTTTAGTATGTCTTGTACATCAATGAAACTAAATTGTGAATTGATGTGCAGGATGGACGGTGAACGTGTACGTGGACGTGGACGTGGGCGTGGCCGTGGCCGTGGAGGTCAAACATATCCACCACCACCACCACCTCCCGATGCCATGGATGGCATATACCAATGCTTGAGGGAGCTCACCACTTTGGTACAAAACCAAAATGGTAACAACAACCACCACAACCATAATGGTGGAGCACATCCTTTAGCCCAAGTACCGGGCAACGGAGAGGAGACTAGGAGAATGGTAGCTCTCCGAGAGTTTCTGAGGCAACACCCACCTACTTTCCAAGGGAGCTCCAATCCCTTGGATGCGGATAAATGGATCCGCCGTGTGAAGAAGATGTTGGACGGAATGGGAGTGGCCGAGGACTTGCGGGTTGGCTTGGCTATCTATTTGTTGGAGGGGGAAGCCGACCATTGGTGGGACTCGGTGAAAAGGAAAATGAACACGGATGCTCTCACTTGGGCGGAGTTTGATCAAGTCTTCCAAGACAAGTACTTCCCGGAATCGGTCCGAGATCGAATGAAGACCGATTTTCTTATTCTACGACAGGGCAGCCTGACTTTAGCTGAATACGAGAGGAAGTTTGATGAGCTATCCCGCTATGCTACGGAGTTCATATCTACGGAGGCCAACAGGGCCAAACGCTTTGAGCAGGGATTGAGGCCTGCCATTAGGGAGAAGCTGGTGGCTCTCAGGATCCGGGACTACGGGGATTTGGTGGACAGAGCTGCACTTGTAGAGAAGGACATGGAGGATACTCAGCGACGACAGGGCCTTATGAGGGGAGGTCCGATCCGGACGGGTGCTAGTAGCAGTGGAGCACAGAGGGCGGCACCCTACCGTCGCTCGGATCAGGCAGGGGGACAGAGACCCCAGATGGGTCGAGGAGCAGGAGGCGTATCGGGGAGGACAGCCACCGACCCCCGTCAGTGCTTCGCATGTGGAGGAGTGGGGCACTTCAGACACAATTGCCCATCTCTCCCACCGAGAGACAACCAGGTGACAAGACAAGTGGCTGCAAATAAGCCACTACAGCAGCAGAGGCCTGTAGGAGCTCCAGCCCCAGGTGGCGCCACTCAGGGGAGAGTCTTTGCCTTGACCCAACCGGAGGAGGATGCCTCCAACGCAGTTGTTGATGGTATAATTCTCCTCTATAATTCTTGGGCCCGAATCTTATTCGATCCCGGTGCTACTCATTCTTTTATACGTACTGCATATGCTATGAATTTGGGATTGGGTTTCGAGAAGTTAGAGCATGCCTTGACGGTTGACTTGCCTACGGGAGAACAGTTGGGTACTAGCCGAGTTTGCAAGGGTTGTGTGCTTCGTATTGGGGAGCACGAATTAATTGTGGACTTGATTGCTTTAGAAATGAAGGGGTATGATGTGATTTTCGGAATGGACTTGTTGTCCGCTTTCCGGGCGGTAATGGATTGTTTCCGCAAACGGATTACATTTCAGTTACCGGGAGGAGTCGTTTTCAGTTTTATTAATAACCGAGATTCTTCTCATCCATTCCCTACGACGGGTAGTAGATTCTTAAAAGCGAAAGCGGGAAGTCATTTGAGTTTCTTAGCTAGCTTAATGGGAGAAAACCGGGATAAAATTCATACGGATGTAGTGCAAATTGTATCGGAGTTTTCGGATGTTTTTCCCGAGGAATTACCCGGATTACCGCCACATAGGGAAATTGAGTTCAAGATCGAACTCTATCCTGGAACCGAACCTATGTCCATTGCTCCCTACCGGATGGCACCTTTGGAGTTGAAGGAGCTAAGGAAGCAATTGGATCACTTGTTAGCGATTGGGTTTATCCGTCTAAGCACTTCACCTTGGGGAGCCCCAGTCCTCTTTGTGAAGAAAACGGATGAGACCCTACGGTTGTGCACGGATTATCGGAGGTTGAATCGGGTTACCGTGAAGAATAAGTATCCGTTGCCGAGAATTGATGACTTATTTGATCAGTTGAAGGGTTCGAAGTATTACTCCAAGATTGATCTTCGCACGGGATATCATCAGCTGCGAATTAAGGAGGAGGATATTCCTAAGACTGCTTTCCGTACCCGTTATGGTCATTTCGAATATACGGTGATGCCGTTCGGATTGACTAACGCCCCCGCAGCATTCATGGATTTGATGCACAGAATCTTCCGGCCTTACCTCGATCAATTTGTCATTGTGTTCATTGATGACATATTGATCTACTCACAGACTCAGGAGGAACATGCTCGTCATCTCTCTATTGTGCTACAAACATTGAGAGAACATAAGCTATACGCGAAGATGAGCAAGTGTGAGTTTTGGATGAAGGAAGTGAAATTCCTTGGCCATGTTGTGTCCGAGCGCGGAGTAGCGGTTGATCCCGCCAAGATTGAGGCTGTGATGAAATGGGAACCACCGAAGAATGTAATGGAAGTACGGAGTTTCTTGGGGTTAGCCGGTTATTATCGAAGGTTTGTGGAAGGGTTCTCCAAGCTAGCGATGCCGATGACTCGCCTTACAAAGAAGGGGGAGAAATTCTTGTGGACTCCAGCGTGTGAACTAGCTTTTCGCACCTTGAAGGAGAAATTGACGACAGCACCTATCCTCATTATTCCGAGCAGTGGGGAGGGCTACGAGGTATACACTGATGCTTCACTACGAGGCTTGGGATGTGTTCTAATGCAAGGAGGGAAGGTAGTTGCCTATGGCTCGAGGCAACTCAAGATTCATGAGCAGAACTATCCCACTCACGACTTGGAGCTTGCCGCGGTGGTCTTTGCTCTTAAGTTGTGGAGGTGTTACTTGTATGGCGAGAAATTTCAAGTGTTCTCGGACCATAAAAGCCTCAAGTACATATTCACCCAAAAAGACTTGAACATACGGCAAAGAAGGTGGATTGAGTATTTAGAAGATTATGATTTCACACTTAACTACCATCCGGGGAAGGCCAATGTAGTTGCAGACGCTCTTAGCAGGAAGTCTCGGGGTGAAATCAATTCTCTCGCGATAAATAGGTGGAAAATGATTGATACTTTGGAGGAGTACGATCTATGGGTGGATGGACCGGAGTACCAACCATATTTATTCAACCTTGTAGCTCAACCGACGCTTCGACGACGGGTGGTAGAGTTGCAATGCCTAGATTCGGAACTCGATTTGATTAGAGTCCGATTGGGGAATGGAGAAGCTATTAAAGGATGGTCTTGGAAGAATGGAGAGTTGAGATATGGGGAGAAGCTATGTGTTCCCGATGATTCGTCCTTAAAGGAGGAGATACTTGGAGAGTGCCATCGCTCCAAGTTTGCTATCCACCCCGGTAGCACAAAGATGTATAGGGACATGAAGCGTCAATACTGGTGGAGGGGAATGAAGCGAGATGTGGCCAAATATGTGGCAAAATGTGCGGTGTGTCAGCAGGTGAAGATTGAGCATCAAAGGCCAGGAGGAGTCCTACAGTCCTTGCCTATTCCCAAGTGGAAATGGGATCACATTACTATGGACTTCGTGTCGGGTTTACCACGGACGTCGCGCGGGCATAATGCAGTGTGGGTCATTGTGGATAGACTCACCAAGTCTGCTCACTTTTTGAGTATGAAGACCACGGATACATTCGAGACCTTGAGCCAGTTATATATCCGTGAGATAGTGCGGTTACATGGAGTTCCGCTTTCTATTGTGTCGGATCGTGACTCTCGGTTTGTGGCGCGATTTTGGCAAAGTCTACAACAAGCCATGGGGACAGAGTTACATTTCAGTACCGCGTTCCATCCCCAAACAGATGGCCAATCTGAGAGGGTGATACAGATTGTGGAAGATATGCTACGTGCATGTGCGTTGGACTTCAAGGGGAGTTGGAGTGACCATTTGCCGTTGGTGGAGTTCGCGTATAACAACAGCTATCAGGCAAGCATTGGGATGGCACCGTATGAAGCATTGTATGGAAGACCGTGTAGATCCCCGACGTGTTGGTTAGAAGCGGGCGAGAGTAGCTTGTTTGGGCCAGAGATTGTTCGGGAGACTACAGAGAAAATTCAGCTCATCCGGGAAAGACTACGCACGGCACAGAGTAGACAGAAAAGCTATGCGGATCGAAGACGAAGACCATTAGAATTCCAAGAGGGGGACTATGTATTCCTTAAGGTGTCCCCCAAGAAGGGAGTATTTCGATTTGGCAAGAAAGGGAAATTAGCACCAAGATATACCGGACCCTTTGAAGTGATCAAAGTTGTGGGCAAAGCGGCATATCAGTTGCGGTTACCAATTCAGTTGTCTGGAGTACACGACGTATTTCACGTGTCCATGTTGAGAAAGTGTCAATCGGATGCAACGCCGGTCGTAGACTTGGAAGACATTGAGATTCAAGACGGAGCAACCTATGAAGAACAACCGGTGAAGATTCTTGACGCCAAGGCGAAAGTGCTTCGCAACAAAGTAATCAAATTGGTGAAAGTCTTGTGGCAACATCATGGAGTGGAAGAAGCTACTTGGGAACCGGAGCTGGAAATGCGGGAGAAGTATCCATTTCTGTTCGTTACTGGAGGTAAGTTTCGAGGACGAAACTTTCTTTAAGGGGGGTGGATTGTAATACCCCACATGCGTTAAAAAAAAAAAAAAAAAAAAAAAAAAATAAAAGACATAGGTGTTCAGTAATTATTTCATTTGAAATGATAAAATAGTATAACTCAAGGAAAGAGTAGTTAAAAGATTAGTTTCGGTATGAAAATGTACAAAATAAATCATAAAAGAACTTGAACTAATTAGGTCGATGTAGAAAAGTATGTAGGATAAGTTAGGATTAAAGTTGGAAGGATTGGAAGTGAAAAGGGGCGCCCAAATGGGCGCTGGGGCGCTGCTCCGGGTACATTGCCTACTCCGGACCAGTTGTCGTAGAATCGTCATAACTCTTGCTACAATGGTCCGATTGAGCTGAAATTTTGACACAATGCAGAAGACATCTAGATCTACAACTTTCATGTTTTGCACTTTTTCAGATTCAAAGTTTATCATGATCAAAAATAAGGAAAACAGTAAGTCTGGAAAACCCCCAAAACAGACGATGAACAGTAAAAGTCGGGATTTTTGGGTTTTAAAACACCCATTCCAAGCCCTATTTCTCCCATTCTTCATTTCCCTTCCACTCTAAATACCTTAGAGCCCTAAGAGAAGAGAAAAGGGAGAGAAAAACACCAAGGTCAAGAGAGATTCCCACCTCATAAAGATCAAAACCGAATTTCTCAAGTTTTCTCTTCTCCACCCATTTCTTTTGCTTCTATTCCTCAACCACTCACACCCAAATCTCTAGAAACCCTAGGAGGACGAAATTAAGAGGAAAAGGAAGGAGAATAGGAAGATTTTGAATCTTGGGTCTTAGATTGAAGCTACAACCAAGAGGTAGGGGATTTCTTCCTAATTTCTTACATTGAGGCTAGGGTTTATGTATATACATATGTTTTCCACTCCCATCCATATTTATTTGATATGATTTGTATGATTCTTAATTCTCCTTGTAATAAATGCTATGTTTGAATAATGGGATGGTTTGGTAACCATTAAATTTCTCTTTTTCATCTTCCAAACTTGGTTTTAAGAAAAATTGAGTTTTCTCCATATATTGCCTTGGTTCTCACTTTATAAATTTAGTGTTCGATATTGTTCAACGAAAATGATCTTTATATTGATCTTTTGCTCATTTTAATTCCATCTTGCTATGACGCTTTACTTGTGAAATTTGGGTATTTTGCGATTAATTGGTAAAATGTGAATTGATTGAGAATATGTTGGTTTACTCATTGTATGGTGGTTGGGAGGGACTTGGATTACCTACGAGATATGCCGTAGAGTGTAAATGTCAGTTGAACCCAGTGGGGGGGGAGATGGTTTCTTGCACTTGTAGTGAGTTGTCATTTGGTAATGCGACCACTATCGTACGCCTGGAGTTCGAACTAGGGTTGGTATACCATTCCTGGGGAGGGACTCGTCACTGCCATTGGGATGGTAGACGCCCCTTCCCTAAGTACTTGTGATTGTGATTATAAATGGGTGGACTAGGTATAATCGTTGGGTAGATTCATGAGAAACAATCAACATACATGGTACGGGGATGAACCAACATAAATGTGATGATTGGCTGGAATGGCTTGGCCGGTGCATTGGTATGGGACGATGCATCGGAGGGAGCCCCTCCTAATTGACTTAATGTTGGAAATGGTTTGCTATGGTTAAACTTAATTTATTTCTCTCCTTAACTACTGTATGGCTTAAACTTGAGATCTATTTAAAATGTCCCGTTTTACTTCAAATTCATATATGTTATTTATGAAATGTGACCGACCCGTTTTGTATTTTATAAACCTTGTTGGAGTTGGGAAGATTTTGCTACAGAGCCTAGTGCTCATCCCCTACTGTTAACATTTTTCAGACTATATCCTTGAGGAGGAGCCAGGAGTCGAGGAGCCCGTTCTTTGGGAGACTCCGATCGACGGGAGCGTAGATCCCGAGGTGGACGCCTAGAGCGGCCCTTCTATTTTGTTCTAGACTAGGCTTTTTTTTTTTGAAAGATTGTAAAGTCTAGTTATCTTTTGAAATTCCGCTGCTTATCATAGTTTAATTCTTTGGGAATGTACATGCCATTGTGGGCATATTTTTTTGGGTTAACATGTAAATTTGATGGATTGATTATATAGTAGTTAATTGGACCCGGTGTGGTCATTATAGTAGAATTGCACAGGTTGGATTTTGTGGTAGAGCTCCCCGTACAAAGGAGACTCTGCCCGAATTTTGTTAAAATATCAATGGTTGATGGATAAAAATTTCTTATTTATGGATTTATTTAGTGCTCTCATGATTGTGAAAGGTTTTAGAATGTAATGCCGTCCGAGGGGGTATTTGGGGCGTTACAATTTTTCATTCCAAGCAAGAATATGCATTTCAATTATGGAATTTTACCATGTCATGTCATGAAATGAGGTGAAACTCACTCACGCTTATCAACACGAGTCCTTCCCGGCTCCTCAACATATGTTAATATCCATGTCAATGAATCCATACCATGCGATGAAATGAGTTAACACTCACTCATGCACCACAACCCGAGTCATACCCGACTCCTCAATACAATGCAATGTCAATGTGTATTAAATCGTCATTTATATTCACATCAAATGACATTCACAATTCTTTACACTAACGACACCCAGTCGACACGAAATTCAAGGACTTCAACCAACAGTTCCGCATACACCGACACACTTTATGGACTCTTATACCAACGGAATGCGAATCCAATCACTGGGTTTCTTACTCGAGAGATATTCTAGCCCTTCTTGCTAATCCTGACCCAATTTGTCATACAACCGTGCGACTTAGTTGGATCATCANATGTCATGAAATGAGGTGAAACTCACTCACGCATATCAACACGAGTCCTTCCCGGCTCCTCAACATATGTTAATATCCATGTCAATGAATCCATACCATGCGATGAAATGAGTTAACACTCACTCATGCACCACAACCCGAGTCATACCCGACTCCTCAATACAATGCAATGTCAATGTGTATTAAATCGTCATTTATGTTCACATCAAATGACATTCACAATTCTTTACACTAACGGCACCCAGTCGACACGAAATTCAAGGACTTCAACCAACAGTTCCGCGTACACCGACACACTTTATGGACTCTTATACCAACGGAATGCGAACCCAATCACTGGGTTTCTCACCCGAGGGATATTCTAGCCCTTCTTGCTAATCCCGACCCAATTTGTCATACAACCGTGCGACTTAGTTGGATCATCAATCCAACTTTTTCCAAGTCCACTCGTCATCCACCAATGGGGTGACGACGTCAACCATGCACACACACCCACATGATGCGAGGTCTCCATGCAAATACAATGTAATGAACCATTGCATAACAATGTCATGTCACATATGTAATGAATGTCATATGGACAACCGAAGCCACATATTTCAACATATATGTCATGATAATTTATAACCTAAGCATATAATTACCAAAATATAATCATAATTCATAAACATGTTACCACAATATCCATGTCAATAACACACTTATATCACAAGACACAATATAAACACATAGCATGCCCACATAAATCCAATTTTTAAAAGTTTACATAAATACTTTCNCCATTGCATAACAATGTCATGTCACATATGTAATGAATGTCATATGGACAACCGAAGTCACATATTTCAACATATATGTCATGATAATTTATAACCTAAGCATATAATTACCAAAATATAATCACAATTCATAAACATGTTACCACAATATTCATGTCAATAACACACTTATATCACAAGACACAATATAAACACATAGCATGCCCACATAAATCCAATTTTCAAAAGTTTACATAAATACTTTCACATATCAAAGTCATGCTAGAAAATGGTCTAGGCCATTTTTATATCCATTTCTTTATTTCTATGACTATAGGCAAGTCATATATTATTCTATACTTCTAATCATTTCATACGGACACCTAGGTTTGAAATCAACTAACGTAGGAGGAAACCCTACCTCTTGAAGTTTAGAAAAACACGTTGGAAAGTTTTATCACTCCAACTCGAGCTCTAATGCAATCCTTTCCAAAAATTTATTTTTCAACCTTCGGTGAAAACTCTCATTTTTTATACGTAGACGTAGCCCTCGACGAAGAGATCGACTTTTGGTCTTGGGCCAAGTGAATTCAATCACTCAATCTTTGTAGATCGTAGAGAGAAGGCGAAATNAACTAACGTAGGAGGAAACCCTACCTCTTGAAGTTTAGAAAAACACGTTGGAAAGTTCTATGACTCCAACTCGAGCTCTAATGCAATCCTTTCCAAAAATTTATTTTTCAACCTTCGGTGAAAACCCTCATTTTTTGTACGTAGACGTAGCCCTCGACGAAGAGATCGACTTTTGGTCTTGGGCCAAGTGAATTCAATCACTCAATCTTTGTAGATCGTAGAGAAAAGGCAAAAATTTTTCTCTTTTCCCTCTCTTTTCTTCTCACGTTGAACCGGCTGAAAAAAATGGTGGAATAAATCAGATTTTTCCCCTTTTTATATCCTCCATTTACTTGGCTTACATTGTGCCACACCACCCTTTTTTTTTTAGGGTCCGTTTTCACCCCAAAACGATTAAATTTCGNTCCATTTACTTGGCTTACATTGTGCCACACCACCCTTTTTTTTTCAGGGTCCGTTTTCGCCCCAAAACGATTAAATTTCATCTCGATTCAAGTTCAAAATAATTTTATTTTAATTTGCCTAAATTATTTTCCAACTTTCAAATTTTTATTAAAAATTCCGTTTTTGGGTCACCCGAGACTCGATTGTCTTATAAAACGCGAAAAATTCAGCTATCTCAGAATTTGATGAAATTTGACGTGGTAACTAGATTTCGCGAGACGAATCCAACGGTGAGGTCCGTTTCATCATCCGAGACCTAGAAAATTTCAAGTTTTCAACTCGTACCGTAGTGACAAATTACCGTTTTTNACGTGGTAACTAGATTTCGCGAGACGAATCCAACGGTGAGGTCCGTTTCATCATCCGAGATCTAGAAAATTTCAAGTTTTCAACTCGTACCGTACTGACAAATTACCGTTTTCCCATTTTTCATAAAAAGTTTAAATTTATCCGAGTTTAAATTTACAGTTTACACCATGGGATCTCCTGTATACATTCATTTATAGCTTATTTGCATAATCAAGCATTCCAGTAATCGCATCTGTTCATAGTTTGTTCATCTTTGGGGTAGGAGGTGAAGTGGGTTTGGGCCATAAATTTGGAATGGCTGTTGGAGTACTTGAAGGGAAGTCGGTTTGGAGATGCTCTCTTTGTTCATTCTGTTTGAGAGGCCAAGTGGAGAGAGAGAGAGAGAGAGAGAGAGTCAGGCAGAAAGGAAGACAAAAAAAAAAAGGAAGCCTATAGAATTTTGTTGCTAAGGGGATTTGAAGGGGAGATCTCATTAAAGCCCCTTGTCCTCCGTGTTTTCAAGATTTTCAGCATAAAGAGCTGAAAACAAGTTTAGCTTATATTTTGTGTTTTTTGTCTCAATTCTTACTTTTTTCAGAAAACTTGATAACAATAATGCTGAACAACACATGTTTTCGATGTTTTTGAAATTTTGAGAACAAAAATTAATTTTCGGGAACAAAACCAAACACGCCCACAACCTCTAGAAATTTATGAGAAACAAAAAATCTTTTGTCTGTGTATTGATTATAAATACAATGGAGCATCATTGAAGTCCGACTGTCGNTACACCATGGGATCTCCTGTATACATTCATTTATAGCTTATTTGCATAATCAAGCATCCCAGTAATCGCATCTGTTCATAGTTTGTTCATCTTTGGGGTTGGAGGTGAAGTGGGTTTTGGCCATAAATTTGGAATGGCTGTTGGAGTACTTGAAGGGAAGTCGGTTTGGAGATGCTCTCTCTGTTCATTCTGTTTGAGAGGCCAAGTGGAGAGAGAGAGAGAGAGAGAATCAGGTAGAAAGGAAGACAAAAAAAAAATGAAGCCTATAGAATTTTGTTGCTAAGGGGATTTGAAGGGGAGATCTCATTAAAGCCCCTTGTCCTTCGTGTTTTCAAGATTTTCAGCATAAAGAGCTGAAAACAAGTTTAGCTTATATTCTGTGTTTTTTTGTCTCAATTCTCACTTTTTTCAGAAAACTTGATAACAATAATGCTGAACAACACATGTTTTCGATGTTTTTGAAATTTTGAGAACAAAAATTAGTTTTCGGGAACAAAACCAAACACGCCCACAACCTCTAGAAATTTATGAGAAACAAAAAATCTTTTGTCTGTGTATTGATTGTAAATACAGTGGAGCATCATTGAAGTCCGACTGTCGACTTTTTCAACTGTGATCACTAACAATGTCCAAGTAACTAATTATGGATTGATAAATCCATGTCACCACAGGTGTGTGAATAAAATGACTGTGTTAGACACAATGATTCAAATGAATCATTGTAAAATGACAGTGATATATCGCAGTGTAAGAATTTAATTAACACTTTAATTACTGACAAAAGATGTGCAATTACATTCCTTGACTCATACATAATCTAAATAATATGCGTCATACAGTGTGACATCATATTGTTACAAGCATATCATTTTACCCACACTATAGGAATCAGGAAATGTAATTGGAATTTTTTTTTTCACAATGTGACAAATACAGTAGTGTCTATTGTGTTGTTACACTAAAATGNAATAATATGCGTCATACAGTGTGACATCATATTGTTACAAGCATATCATTTTACCCACACTATAGGAATCAGGAAATGTAATTGGAATTTTTTTTTCACAATGTGACAAATACAATAGTGTCTATTGTGTTGTTACACAAAAATATAACATTGTCATTCCTTAAAAGCAATATATGTGTTTGTTGGACTATAAATGTCACATTGCAATGTCAAAACACAAAAACTTGTCGTCCCAAATTATTGTGATTTCCTCAAAATTATTTTTTTTTCGAAACTACGAATGAAATATGCAATTTGTGGATGAAGAAAATATATGGATATTTTTTTTCGAATTTAGATCCTTTGTTGAAATCATGCAAACTTTGGCCATTTTTGGTAGAACCGTGATCACCGTTGTATTCGCTATAATAGAAAATACAAAACATATGTGGAGATTTTTTCTCATCAAACAAAATAATTAAGGGAAACAATTTTAGCTAATTAATGGAGAGATTTTAGGCTAAAATTTACTAAGAGAAGAGAATTATAGATAGAGTCAATTACATACAAACGTAAGTAAGAGAAATTATAGCTATGTGGGAGAGATTTTAGGAAAGGAATCAAAACTGGCCATTGAGGTAGAAGAAGGNAATTTTAGCTAATTAATGGAGAGATTTTAGGCTAAAATTTACTAAGAGAAGAGAATTTTAGATAGAGTCAATTACATACAAACGTAAGTAAGAGAAATTATAGCTATGCGGGAGAGATTTTAGGAAAGGAATCAAAATTGGCCATTGAGGTAGAAGAAGANTTAAAAAAAATTCAAAAATTAATAACAAATTATAGGAGATTCTGAATTCAATGTCATCAGTTTTGTTAAACTCCAGACGACATGTGCTTTTATATTAATTAGTTAGATTGCAATTTTTTATTTTTGATAATTTTCTTATAATTAGAAATTTTACCTCAATTATGGAGATGATCAGGGTTTTGGTCATTCCAATGTAATCTCTCTTATATAATACAAATTATTTATTGAACAATATATATTTTTCAGATATATTTTATTGTTACCTTCTTTGTGGATCATTCGAAATACATTTATTTTATACACTTAGAATCATAGTATACTTTGTGTTTCTTTGTTCCACTGTGTCAAAAGTGAGTAAAAAATGATGGAACTCACTTTAGTGTACACTATCAAAGTCGGAAATCTACTCGACATTGCAGAGGTAAAGGGTCCAGTAAGAGATTAAAGCAGACAAAAAGAGCTTCGATAAGAAAATCGTTTCGATCCAATCCGTTATTGGGGTCAAATAAAGAGAAAAAGGAATATGTCAATGACCTAGCACGACAAAACACTCTACGAGAGAATGTAATGTCTCATTTGTTAGGCAATAAAACAATGTTTTTAGTTTACTAAGCACGTCAACTTATTTGTTTTTTATTTNGGTCCTAGAACACTCATTCTCATTTTTTGGCAGTACGAAGGGAGAATAGAATCATATCTGACAGTGATTCTTTGGATCGGTTACAGATTCTCGACCTTTTTGTTTTGTTACCACTTGAGTTGACCTCTGTAGTTTCCATCCCTCATTTGTTTCTGTCAGAGTCATGAGACTTGGAAACTTCCAAGAAATCTTTCGTTATGCAAGTNTTTTGCTTGGTGGAAACAAAATTCTTTTCATCAGGACTCTTTCAAATAGAAAATTAGTCATAATGAGGCATAGGGGTTACATCCCGTATGAAAGTTAATAGTATGCCACTTTTATGAATAGCTTGTAATGTANTTTTGCTTGGTGGAAACAAAATTCTTTTCATCAGGACTCTTTCAAATAGAAAATTAGCCATAAATGAGGCATAGGGGTTACATCCCGCATGAAAGTTAATAGTATGCCACTTTTATGAATAGCTTGTAATGTTNCCTCTGTAGTTTCCATCCCTCATTTGTTTCTGTCAGAGTCATGAGACTTGGAAACTTCCAAGAAATCTTTCGTTATGCAAGTTGTTGCACGTATTATCTTACAAGTGTTTCATGTCATATAAGAATGGTATATATTTGTCATTGGTCTTATTTGTGAGGGTATTTATTTACTTCTAATTTGTACATTTTAGTTATGAACAATAAACTCTATAGTGAAAGAGGGTAAATTTTTCTTTGACATCTTATTTTTTAATCACGATGGATAAAGTCGACTCAAGCGCTTTATTTTCTTCTCTGTTTGAACAATTTTCAGAGGAAAGTTTATATAGAATAGGTGACAGCTGATTACTTGAAGCAGGAAGACTGTCGTGCATCCAAAATTCAATGAAAAACAAAAAAGTTAATAGTAGGGGCAAAATGACTCGGACTCAGAATTGATTGAGACCAATAGTGTTTGATTTGGATCAGACCAACGATCAAAACTCATCGTTTTGCTATGAGCTCCTTCAGTTTTGGGCCAAATTCTATCATTTAGCCCCTCAAAACCCTGTTTTTGTCGTTTTAAAAAAAAAATTCAAAAATTAATAACAAATTATAGGAGATTCTGAATTCAATGTCATCAGTTTTGTTAAACTCCAGACGACATGTGCTTTTATATTAATTAGTTAGATTGCAATTTTTTATTTTTGATAATTTTCTTATAATTAGAAATTTTACCTCAATTATGGAGATGATCAGGGTTTTGGTCATTCCAATGTAATCTCTCTTATATAATACAAATTATTTATTGAACAATATATATTTTTCGGATATATTTTATTGTTACCTTCTTTGTGGATCATTCGAAATACATTTATTTTATACACTTAGAATCATAGTATACTTTGTGTTTCTTTGTTCCACTGTGTCAAAAGTGAGTAAAAAATGATGGAACTCACTTTAGTGTACACTATCAAAGTCGGAAATCTACTCGACATTGCAGAGGTAAAGGGTCCAGTAAGAGATTAAAGCAGACAAAAAGAGCTTCGATAAGAAAATCGTTTCGATCCAATCCGTTATTGGGGTCAAATAAAGAGAAAAAGGAATATGTCAATGACCTAGCACGACAAAACACTCTACGAGAGAATGTAATGTCTCATTTGTTAGGCAATAAAACAATGTTTTTAGTTTACTAAGCACGTCAACTTATTTGTTTTTTATTTTTGCTTGGTGGAAACAAAATTCTTTTCATCAGGACTCTTTCAAATAGAAAATTAGTCATAATGAGGCATAGGGGTTACATCCCGTATGAAAGTTAATAGTATGCCACTTTTATGAATAGCTTGTAATGTAGTGTTTCTTATGAGATCAAGACCCTTTTATCATAAATGTTGCTTTGGTTTCAATTGACACATTCTGCTAATTTTAGATGCTAAATAACACATATTCAACCCTCCCAATCTCACATGTTTGAATCTGTTTCATTTAATGTCTAAAATTAACGAAATGTGTCAATTAATATCAATTACACAATTCAATAGGTAAATTGGGATAAATAAAAATTTAGATTTCAATTTAACACAAAAGGTCATAGTTTAATTGACATCTATGAATTTTACCATAATTTTATTTTGCTCTATCAAAAGTTATAATTATATTAAAATATCATTTTAATCACAAAACTGCAGTATTTCTCTCATCTCTAAAATTTTACACCAGGCCCACTTTTCGCTCGTCAAAATGTTAAGTCCAAATGAATTGAAGTCATTGAAAATTAAAGACTTGCTATTGCATACAATGCCCCTCTCTATACAAGTGTTACATGTTTTTTGTCGTAATTAAAAGTAAATCAAGTACCATTTGTCATACTTTTTTAAGCAAACAAGAATTTATAAATAAATAATGAAATTTTTTCATCCATATTCCCTATAGTTAGGTCTAAATTTAATAACATTCTCTCTCGATTCTGAAATTTTATTGCACCATTTCTAGTTAATAGTGTAGAATCATTGACATCTCCTAATGGTAACTTCTTTTGCCAACATTAGAAAAAGTGCACAATTTAACTACCTATTCTTTAAAAATTTCAAACTTACCATTTATTATGTTAATAGACTAAAATGTCATCAACCCTTTGCCCTATTATATATGCCCAGAGCCACCAAAAAGGGTATTAACACTTCAAATTTATCAAATTAGTATTCACATTCATCAAAATTGTATTTAATTCATCTAATTAACATTCAATTTAATTAAACTAATACCACATTAATATTTAATTTNAAAAAAAATTCAAAAATTAATAACAAATTATAGGAGATTCTGAATTCAATGTCATCAGTTTTGTTAAACTCCAGACGACATGTGCTTTTATGTTAATTAGTTAGATTGCAATTTTTTATTTTTGATAATTTTCTTATAATTAGAAATTTTACCTCAATTATGGAGATGATCAGGGTTTTGGTCATTCCAATGTAATCTCTCTTATATAATACAAATTATTTATTGAACAATATATATTTTTCAGATATATTTTATTGTTACCTTCTTTGTGGATCATTCGAAATACATTTATTTTATACACTTAGAATCATAGTATACTTTGTGTTTCTTTGTTCCACTGTGTCAAAAGTGAGTAAAAAATGATGGAACTCACTTTAGTGTACACTATCAAAGTCGGAAATCTACTCGACATTGCAGAGGTAAAGGGTCCAGTAAGAGATTAAAGCAGACAAAAAGAGCTTCGATAAGAAAATCGTTTCGATCCAATCCGTTATTGGGGTCAAATAAAGAGAAAAAGGAATATGTCAATGACCTAGCACGACAAAACACTCTACGAGAGAATGTAATGTCTCATTTGTTAGGCAATAAAACAATGTTTTTAGTTTACTAAGCACGTCAACTTATTTGTTTTTTATTTTTGCTTGGTGGAAACAAAATTCTTTTCATCAGGACTCTTTCAAATAGAAAATTAGTCATAATGAGGCATAGGGGTTACATCCCGTATGAAAGTTAATAGTATGCCACTTTTATGAATAGCTTGTAATGTTGTGTTTCTTATGAGATCAAGACCCTTTTATCATAAATGTTGCTTTGGTTTCAATTGACACATTCTGCTAATTTTAGATGCTAAATAACACATATTCAACCCTCCCAATCTCACATGTTTGAATCTGTTTCATTTAATGTCTAAAATTAACGAAATGTGTCAATTAATATCAATTACACAATTCAATAGGTAAATTGGGATAAATAAAAATTTAGATTTCAATTTAACACAAAAGGTCATAGTTTAATTGACATTTATGAATTTTACCATAATTTTATTTTGCTCTATCAAAAGTTATAATTATATTAAAATATCATTTTAATCACAAAACTGCAGTATTTCTCTCATCTCTAAAATTTTACACCAGGCCCACTTTTCGCTCGTCAAAATGTTAAGTCCAAATGAATTGAAGTCATTGAAAATTAAAGACTTGCTATTGCATACAATGCCCCTCTCTATACAAGTGTTACATGTTTTTTGTCGTAATTAAAAGTAAATCAAGTACCATTTGTCATACTTTTTTAAGCAAACAAGAATTTATAAATAAATAATGAAATTTTTTCATCCATATTCCCTATAGTTAGGTCTAAATTTAATAACATTCTCTCTCGATTCTGAAATTTTATTGCACCATTTCTAGTTAATAGTGTAGAATCATTGACATCTCCTAATGGTAACTTCTTTTGCCAACATTAGAAAAAGTGCACAATTTAACTACCTATTCTTTAAAAATTTCAAACTTACCATTTATTATGTTAATAGACTAAAATGTCATCAACCCTTTGCCCTATTATATATGCCCAGAGCCACCAAAAAGGGTATTAACACTTCAAATTTATCAAATTAGTATTCACATTCATCAAAATTGTATTTAATTCATCTAATTAACATTCAATTTAATTAAACTAATACCACATTAATATTTAATTTCATACAATTAATACCAAATTAAAATTCAATTTAATCAAATTAACAATCAATTTTATTAATTTAACATTCAATTTTATTATATCAACATTAAATTCCATCAAATTTTACCAAATTAACGTGAAATTTATCAAATTTAAATATTATTTGATAAAATTTAATGTTAATTGAATAAATTTGATCTTAATTTGATAAATTTAAATATTAATTTTGGCATTAATTTGATAAAATTAAATATTAATTTAGTATTAATTTGATAAAATTTAATGTTAAATTAAAGAAAGAACATTAATTTGATAAGGTTAAATGTTAAATTAATGGAATTTAATATTCTATTTAATATAATTAATTAATTTGATAAAATTAAAAGTTAATTTGGTGTTGATTTGATGAAATTAAATAGTAATTTAGTGTTAAATTAAAGAAATAATACTAATTTGATGAAATGAAGTATTAAATTAATGTAACTGAATATTAATTGGATTAAATTAAATATCAATTTTATGTTAATTTGATGATATTGAATGTTAATTTAGTTTAAATTAAAGAAATGACATTAATTTGATAAAATTAAATTTTAAATTGATGAACCTGTATCTATATCTATATCTATCTATACTACTAATAAAAGTGGCTTAAGAGAAAAACTTTTGATTTTCTTATTTATTTTCAAAAATTCTATAATGTCCACTTTATCCATTTTTGATTTCATTTTTATTTTCAAAAACTTTTGTTTCATTTTTTATTATTTGCATTAACTCAACTAATAAATTCATTGTTTGACTTTTGATTATCTTCTTTCCAAATAGAGCAATGCTATAGGGACTTTATTTGGAAACCTAATTTAGGGACCTAAAGATGTGGCTTCAATGCAACCATTGGATTAATTGTGAGTTCCAATGTTAAATGAAATCCACAACCAATCCAGTGGTTGTATTTAATTAAGTCACTAGATTAGGTCCCCNTGCAACCATTGGATTAATTGTGAGTTCCAATGTTAAATGAAATCCACAACCAATCCAATGGTTGTATTTAATTAAGTCACTAGATTAGGTCCCCATTAGGTTCAAATAGCATTTCCCTTCCAAATAATATAAATTTGATCTAAATCCGATGTGAACAATGTGACCCGAATCCAATTCAATTGTCCAACGAATTTTATTTTTCACAATGTATATATGAGTCCGTTAAAAAATATATATATTCTTATCCGACTAAGTTAATTAGAGGCGATTTTAACATTTAACATATGAATTTCTACTCAATTTTATTAAATAATCACCAAAATTACATTACATCATATGTTTGTATATATTTATAGGTAAATATAGTGCATATCCAAATTTACTAAAAAAGTAAATATTTAAATAAATCTAATAATCTATATACTACTTTTAAATGTCAACAGTTGTCAAAAAAACTTAATTGATAGTACCATCCTTAAAAAGATAAAAAGACTTAACCTATTGTAGTAACTTCTTATTAATCCAAAAAATCAGCAGTTATCTATTTATTAGTCACTTATTGAAGTTAAACATTATAATTTTTAAATGCAATGCAATTCAATTTTTTTTTGAAACTTTTACAATTTAGTTCATACAACCCAAAATACGAGTAAAATCTTACGTCAGAAGTGTGACTCTGTACCGTCCACTAACAAGGGAACAGGTGGACAAGTGAGCCTTATAAAATTCAATAACCATCTCTATATAAATATAAATAAAATTAGTTTAATTTATCTATTTTTTTTTATAAAAAGTCAAAATAGTTGGCCTGTAACGCACTCATGCACCAACTAGTTAAACTAAAAGAGAGTACAATGAAATTTCAAAATTAGCAAGGGGTGTTATTGAAGTTATATGAGCCAATATTTAAATAAATAAATATTTTATATTGGTAATTTTATAAATTTGGTATGGGTATAAACGTAAAAGTGTCAGTGAAATTTTAGAAATGAAAAGGGGTGTTAGTAAAATTTCATAAACGAAAAGGAGTATCATTGAATTTAGGTCTATCTATAGGGGATGTGGATGAAAATTTCTCATAAATAATTAGTTGCTGCAAGATTGGTTAGCTTAGAGTTCAAGGGAGTAGTCGGTGCAAGTCTGGACACCCTATAACAGAAAAAAAACTATCAATGTCCTTAAAATAAACACCTCTCTATTTTAGAGAACATTTTTTTGTTAAATAAAGAACCTATATTATGAAAAATTAAAATAAAGACGGGCATTTTTTTAACATCTTCAGTATGACGTTCTATTCTAGTAGAAAAATAAAATTATAGTAAAAGCATTTAATAAAAATTGTATATTTACCATATTTTTATTTATTAATGATAGATAGAGAGTGAGTTTAGTTGTCCAAATATAGAGAGTCAAATTAGATTTTTTATTTTAGCTAAGTTTAAATTATGAGAATTTTTCAGATTTCCGTGCAGAGAGTGACATTGACATAGGTGAGCAGGTTATATTTCATTTGGCAGCAGATCAAGATATAGATCTTAAAGTTGAGGCTTAGAGAGTGTCTTTGTTGTTTTAGATTTCTGATTTTGATGATTCGATAATGTTCATGAATGTTTCTTTAATTAGTTAGTTGGAGGATAATTATTCTAGTTTTACATGCAACCTAAATGAGTTATTTATGTTTGATTTGAGATTTTGTTTAATTAGTTATTGGATTATGGATGGTTGTATTTATTTATTGATTTATTTTAGTTATGTTTTCATGGTTAATGGTTTGTAGTTTAATTCATGCCTATTGTGGAAATTGAGGTGTGACAAGCAACCATAGCCCTCCCACCTTTCTCTTGTTGTTTGAGCGATCATTCATGAATTTGTGTTTTCTTGGTCTCTATGATAAACCCTATTATGAGCATATAAATAGAGGGTGTCTTTCTTATGCTAGAGTAAACCTCATGAGAGCATTTTCTGCGTATCAAAAAACTTTGTGAGCTTGTGAGCAACTTTTTTTTTTTTTTTTTGAGGGGGAGGGGGTTTGAGCCCTTGACCTTAAGAAGGCAAAACCTTTACAAAGTAAGTAGTACCATTAGACTAAAGACTCATTGATTTGTGAGCAACCTTAGATCACTAAATCCAAAGATTAAACTCATCTCATGATTTCTATCCAACCTCATACCTTGGAGAAGAATAACGTGCTCGGTTCTGCTAAACCCACTTGAAGAGTATGCACACTAAGAATCTTGGGTGTGTCTTAGAAGTGCTCGAGACCTAAAAAAATTGTACGGTGAGGAGTTCAAGTAAAGCTATCCACAACATTGATGAGTGTATCCAGTGAAGAGATCTATTGAAAGAAATGAGTATCCAATTATGGTATTGGTTGGGGTATAAGACAAGCTATTATGATTAGACACTCCTTAATAGCTTAGTATGGTTGACCTCAAAAGTGGGTTAAATAACAAAGATTTCCCAAGCATAAGAAGATTATCACGTTATAATTTGGTAGATTACCAAGGTCAGTTCTTTAGAAAAAATGAGTGATTCAAAAGGTGATAGACAATTAAAAGTAAAAACTTTGAATTTTTGAAAGATTGGTTGAAAGAACTGTTAACCAAGAAATAACAATTAAGGAAAAGGCAGACTAATCGGCAAAGTTCTTCTCACAATGAATAAATATTTTGACCCAATTTTTTGACTTACTCAAGATTGTACTCAAACGTACTTAATCGAAAAATATTCAATTAACACCCCATTAAAAATAACATTTGTGTGTTTAAGTTGATTGACCTAATTTTGAAAGAATTATATTTACATCGATTTCAGTGATTCCAAGAATAATTCGTACCAGATTTAAATATCTACGGGTAAGTAAGAAGATATACATATCGAATGTGTTTTCAACTTTAATCATTCAAACAACCAAATAACTCATTCTTTGAAAAAAAAAAAAAACTCTAAGTAGGTTAATATCCCCATTCACGGATGAGATTCTCTCATCCGATAAAACCAAAAAATGACTATTCACTCATTACGAAATTGAAAACAAAAGCAATTGAAGAAAATATAATTGTAATTAAACAAAAAATTAACTTAAATTGAAATTGCAAGTAAAAAAAATTATCTTGAATTAAATCACACATAATGTAGATTGTTCACAAAAGACAATTGAAAGTAATCGCTTTGCAAGAATTAAAGAACTAGAAATAGAATAGAGCTTATAATTAAAAATAATGGAGAAAACTCTTGAAAAAGGAAAACCCTAATTCTAAATTATTATTTTTTGCTATTGAAAAAAAAGGTGGGGGCAAAGAGAGCACCCAAAAATCACCCTAATAGACCCTCACTTGTTAGATCATGAGACTCTTGACAACGCCCGTTACTCTTCTCGAGAATAAACCTAACTAGACTAGCATAACAGTTAAGTACCGAGTCTCATGTGGACTCAAAGACTAGAATCTCTAATTTCAGGGCGAGAAATTCGTGACTATTCTATTCGGTGGTTGTTAATTCTAAACTTAGGAGAAGAAGGAAACGTATAACAGAGGGAGAGAGAGAGTTCTCTACTAACAATAAGAGCAGTGCATTACAAAAAATTCCTCGAAGTCATATGTTACAACTCACAACGCAAGGATAATTTTTTTCCGTGATGACTGATGATAACTCAAACCAGTAGTCACAATCAGAAATAAATATTTTGATATAAATATTAAAAAATTATTTTTCCGTAGTATAACTATATAATGAAACATGAGAGAAGAGGATGCAAACTGAAAAGAAAATTGACACAGAACTAATGTATACATACCTAAAACCCACATAAGCTACGGACCATAGGTAGCCATAGATGTTTTCATACAGGTCTGTCATTAATCAATACATGGTCAAAGAAGCTCTAGAAACAGGCTTGCTTTGGGATGGAGACCAGCATCTTTAAGAGTGGTTCCCATCGTCTGTACATCATAGATTTTTCTAGGGAAGCTCGATACCAATCTGTAACTTCCACCTCCAGTCAAGCCCAGTGAATCAATGTATCTGTAAATTGCTGAAACTTTGTCTGTGCATGAGAAGCTTTGCTCCTTCCTTTCACCAGTTGGGAACCGTATTTGTATCTGCAACAATAATGTCATTATCACTTTGGAAAGTTACAACCATGTTGCACCCACTAGTATCTTTAAGCCTGTGAAAAACTTGCATGTGTCGTATTTTTAAATCGTGTAAGTTTTTATCCGTATTAATTTTTTTAACTCATATCCGATTCATTTATAATTGTGTTACAGTGATTAGTTTCGTTCTGGATCCATTAACTATTAATAGATTTAGCAATTTTAGACACAATATTGAAACTAACATAAAATCAACAAGACTGACGTGTTTGGAATTAGCCTTGGTGGGTTCGGTGGTAAATAGATAAACTAACAAAACTCATAAAATAAATAGGGTCGACATGAATACAATCAAGCATGACTTATATATGATATAAGTACGACATGACCTAAATATGATCATACACAATGAAAGAGTTGGAAAATTTTGCATCAACATGTCTTACATGTTGTAGAAACCAGACATGGACCCGACCCAATCTATTGAGAGACCTAATTGTCAAGTGTCAAGGCTAAGCTCGTACCCGCGAAATTGGTTGGTTTCCTACTATATTTGGGGGAATGTTGGTGTTAAGAATAACCCTATACCAAAAATTGGATACATTGCAATACCTTGGTGACCTGAACATCCTTTCCTTTGCTTGCAATATCTTTCTGTGGAGTTTCTCTAGCAGTGGTTCCCCCTCTTACTTGACCATCTTGCTTTTGTATAGGATTTTGTTTAAACTTTTCATCTTTTGTGACATTTGAAGCTTTCTTTTGAACTCTTTCTTCTGAGGTTGCATTCTTGAGCCTGTCTTTTTCCTGGAAGGAGGCAAACATTTTGTTCAATGCCAACAAACTTAAAGCATGGAAAATAATAGAATCCGGTTCACCTTATCTATTTGTAGAGCTGCAAGATATGCAGTGTCTTGTTCTTCCCTTAACTGGCGATCGGCTCTTCTCTTCTCTTCCTCCTTGGCCCATGCACCACTAAATGCTGATCCTTGCTCCTCCATTGTCCTCTGTAGTATCTCCACCAATTCAGCTGGGGTAACTGGCCCTTCCATCTATACAAGAGAAGGCTAGCAAGAGACCTTAGGATCACATTAATAACTCCTACTTGGTCAAGTTCAAAATTTTATGATCATTTTATCATTCTGCCCTTTTAATTTCCATAAAACAATTTAGATTGTACTTCCCAACAAAAAAATTAGGGTAAAATATATTTTTAGTCCTCAAATTATGCATATAGTGTATATTTGATCCCTAATCTTCCAATTGTGTCTGTTTAGTCTCTGAGATTCCTAATTTGTATCTATGTGGTCTAATCTCAAACGTCCGTTAAAAAATTGTTAACGCCTCTGGTCACGCACCAATCACTTGGAACCAAATAGACACAAATTAAAAACTTTAGAGATCAAACAAACAAAAAATTAGGAATCACGTGATTGACGCGTAACCAAAACCATCACAATTTTTTTACGAACGTTTGGGATTAGACTACTTATATACAAATTATAAATTTTAGGGAGCAAATAGACACAATTAAAAAATTGAAGACTAAATAGATACTAAACGCATATTTTAGAGGCTAAAAGTATATTTTACCCAAAAAAATTATTTCGACGGTACAAAATCCTTAAAAATCGTTTCAAAAAAATTGCAAATCATTGTTTTAACTTCATTTTTTTGGGGGAGAAGGGGGGGGAGGGAGGGGGTTAGTGGTTGTGGTTGATTTACAAATAAAGCTACATTACATGGTCAAACTTAATTCTAGAACTGATCAAAGTTTCCTTCCTGGATGGGCAAACTATATCCCCTTGATGTGATATTCCCAAAAAAAGTTTGACTTCTGCCCTTGAATTATAGGTTACTATTTTACAATGTTAATTTACAACTTTCATCTCTAAGGTGCAATTTTAAAGCATTAATCTATTGATTGCAAGTATTTTAAGTTGATCGATAGGACCAGACCTAAACTATTCATGTTGAGAATAGTTGAGAAGGCAATGGGTTTCCATAGGGTATGATTTAAAGTATAAGTTGATATCAATATGGGCTCAAGTGCTACGTCCTAGTGTCCTCCAAGTCGATGACCGATCCTAAACTATTTTGAGGGGGAAGGGTGCCAGGTGTTTGGCTGGTGATGTTTCTAACTGATAATAAGATTAAATTCTATATACATGTTCAGAGTTTAGAATTCCTAATTCCTGCTCACCTGTTGCAGCACTGCTAAGTTGTCACCGGAAACTGGAGCCACCACCGCACAAAAAGGGAAGCTGGCCGGCTGGAGCGTGGTAGCCATCTGCAAACCCTCTCCTTTATCTGAAAGTCCACCCCAGCAAACAAAGTTTGCATCAAGAAACTGTATAACCACCTCTGAACACAAGGTCTCCCAACAGAAAGAGGGTGTGAATGGGTGTTCTGGTGCATGAAGGTACACGAACACACACTTTCTCTCTTCTTGAGCCATCTTAAGAGCTTCCATGAACCGGCAAGCGTAAAAGAAAGGGTGCATGGTTCCATAATTCAGCTCAAAATTCGCGAGAAAGGCGAACTCTTCCTGAACCATTACTGGCTCTGGTAGTTGTGGTAGAGGAAAATTTGAAGGCAAATGTTGTTGGTTTCTTCTTCCTCCTACTCCTAATCTCATCAAGTCTATTCCTTGATCCATTACTCTTGAAAATCCTCCTAAAATGCTCCGAGGGAAGCTCACCATTCGACGAACAATGCCATTGCAAGAGGCCTCCACCTTTTCTCTTCCATTTCCCCTCATCATTGATGACGTTTTCTGGTTGTTTTTCAAGAGTGGCTTAGCAGTGAACTGAAAAATAAACCAAGGTAGCCAAGTTTAGTGACAAGAGACCCTAGTGTGAAATGAAGCTCACAATTTTGGCTCAAATATCAAGAGCCAATAATAGAGTACCACTTACGAGCTTAGACCCTTATGTGACCTTAGACCCTTATGTGAGCTTATGCTCGTTATCCCCCATCCACATGTCAATGTCCGTGTCCTTTTCACGTATTCAACTAATTCTTTATTTTAATTAAAGTATCATTCAAATTTTAGTCTCTATAAAATAACACATTTTTTCGCACGTCAATCTATCTATCGTTTGAAATACTCTAAACATTAATTGGTCGGCACCAAGTATCACATCATTTAATTTTTATTTTTTTTTCCAGTTTGATGTGAATAGAACATTACCCCAATCCTTGGTGGTGAACAGTAACTAATCAAGTGCAAAGACCTTGGATGCTGTCAATTATTAAATGTCACGATCAACTGTTGAATTTCTTTATTCTTTTGTGTGATCTTCAGTTAAAGCAAAAGTAACGCAGAGAATACGGTGGAAAAGGTGAAAACTATTCGTTTCTTTTTTCTTTTTTTTTTTCCTTCTACTTTGTTCAAAGAGGAAACTTTGCTTTTAGAATTTTTCAAATATTGCATTTGTGGGATACTTTAAAAAAAAAATAGAATCAAGTTCATATTCTTACATTTCCTTTTCACCATTCATGGCAAGGTGCTTCTTCTAGATTGTGTTTTACTGGTCGATATAGGTAAGGAACCCACTTATAAATAACAGATCCAACTTGAATGTATGATAAACGATTTAAAAAAAAAAATTAAAAAAAAATGTATTGAAATAAATTTTACTCATTGTTTTACTACCAATAAGCAATTAAGAGAAGTGTAAGATAATTAAGTAGTATGTAGTACAATAATTACCGCATCTTACTTTTTGTAATTGTCAAAGTTAAGTAGTATGTTAAAAGCAAATGTTTTGAAAAGCCAGATGTCAAGGGAGTGATTATAGGGATGTACTGGGATTGATTACCTTCAATAATTGGGAGTTGGTTAAGGTATTGAAAAATTTTGTGGGTCATTTTATAATTAAAAAAATTATTATTTTTGTGAATATTTTTATTATTATTGTTAGTGTTTTTATTACTATTGTGGTAATTATTTTTATTAATTTTTTTAGTATAAAGAAATTATTAATTTTGTGAGTGATTTATCATATTTGTGAATATTTTTATTACTGTTGTGGTAATTATTTTTATCAATTTTTTTTAATATTATAACAGTGATAAAAATACCTACAACAATAATAAAAATATTTACAAATGTGATAAATATCAGTACAATGATTTTTTTTTTTTTTTTTATCGATTCCCTGGACAACTCCCAGTAATTGACTCAGCTTTTTGAGAAAGGGTAACTGGTTGAGCAAGGTTTGTCCGAGCCTCTTTTTGAAAGCAAAAAAAATATATATTTTTTCACTTATCTCTTGTAGGAGTTTGTTCCTTTCGTTCAAGTTCAAGAGCATGTAACACTTTTATTCTACTCAAAAATCAAAGAAAGAGCATGGTTGGCAGTCTAAATTAATTACACAATAGTTCCAAATGATCAGTAACAGAAAATATTGAATGTAACGATGACATTATGTCATCATTATCACGTGGTGTCACTATTTAATAACAAATTTGTTAACATATAAATAACACATAACACGTAATTGGTTTTCAAGATATTTCTTGAAGAACCCAAAAGATAAACTGGATCGATATTTATTGTTACGAGCTGTCGATGTCAAACTTGAACTTCCCTAAGCTTCTTTACACACCAAAATCTCGTACTATGTAGAAGAAACGGCTACTAGAGTTTTTTCTTGAGTTCCCACGCTTACAAGTCTAAGGGTGTATGGTATTAATCCAAGGAGAATGCAAAAACAAATAGAGAGTTTGTAGAGAGGGAGAGTATTTACTTTGAAAAACTTGAGAATTTTTTTATATGTATGTGGGTGGAAGTAATCACCAAGGTAACCTCCTTGTAACCACCCAATCATGGGGTACCATGATTATCTCCACTTAGGAGGGTGGTTTCTCTTGTAACTTGCACCAACTACTTAGGTTGCGATCAATTTTGTAACTATCTATTCATATATGAAAATAATTACCAAGTGTGGTTCACCTTGTCTAATTGTCGGTTTATTATTGAATGGTAATACCACACACACGACAATGGTGACACGATGTCACTGTACGTAGCACCCCCATATATACTCAACTAATACCCATACTTAACAATACACACACACACACATATATATACATACATACATTGAATATATTGTTAGGTTGTGGGGATGAGAATCTATTCTATCCCAGACCAACTTTTTAAAAAGGGTCGTGTGTTCCAGTGAGATAACTTGAATTCTCCGCATATGTTTGTGATGAGAACGACACTCTATATGGACCAATATTCCTCCAACAGTGTTCCTTTTTTGTGCAGAGTGGAGGTGGATGAGAAAGTGAGAGTGGGTCTTTGTGAAAAGAATAGAGTTAAAGTAATATGCCTCTAGAAGTGCCAATCACCCCTTGCCTAAGATGATCTCCAAAAAAGAGAAACCCCAGGGCTTTGAGATGGAGATACTGGTGGAACATTGTATTCGAACCGAATATATTGTGTCCGAATCTCATCACCACCGTTATAATTACAAGACTTAAAACTTGTTTGGCTCAAAATTAATTTAAGTCATGCGTGAGAGGACAAGTTGAAGTTTACAAATTCTTGATTTATACTCTTTCTAATAACTTTATTTTTTAAATGCGATCTTGGTACAATACACTTTTGTGTTGAGGGAATTAGTAGGGAATAGTATGAGTTGTTTTTTCAACATAAACTTGAACGATGTTTTTCGGTATCTAGGATAAACATTGTTGTTATCCTACGATTTTTTAAGTCAAATTTCCTAGGAAAAAAATGTTTGTTTAATGAATCATAAAAAAGAATATGTATAATTCAAATAATAAAAATAATTGGATCTATTTTGAGTACTTAATGCATTGTTATCGACTCAATCCATTCTGCAACACCCATCACCACTCAACTAATCACCTACACTGGCATGACCGTTTTCCTTGGCCTACCCAACTGTTCTTGCAGTGGAGTTGAAAGTTTTGTATGCATTGCTCTCTATTGCATACTACAGATTTAAATGAGATCCACTCTTTATAAGTGGATCCCTTATTTATATACGGTGAGTGATCCATCATTGATTAAAATTGAGTAAAAATATAACAAGGGTGACGTAGATCAGTGAGTTAGGGGCCAAGTCCTTCGGCCAATTGTTTTCTTTTCTTTTGAAATTTCAATTAAAAGTGGTGTGGGCTTGGATTCCTTTTGCACTTCTGGATCAAGCTCATCCTCTGGGATGTTGGGGCCTTTGATCTAATTGACGGGGCCTGTCTGAGATTTTGTGTAACATGATAGTCAGTCTAGTTGAAGGGCCTCTTCAGAAGCTTTTATAAGATCATATTCCCTTACTCAAATTTTAGTAAATAAATGGGTAAAAAATTTAATTTTATAGAAAATATTTTAATGGAAAAACTTTAAAATATATATATATATATAAATTTAAATAGGGACAAACCTAAATGTAAAGGAGGGTATAATATTGCCATTAGAATTTTAAAAAAGAATGAAATTTAACCATCGGTGATTTGAGTAAATGTTTGAGTCTCCTTTTATTTGAGTTAAAATTTCAGTATAACATTGGAGAAAATTTTTTAAATTTTTTTTACTTGAAATTAAATTTGAGTTTAAAAAATGATAAGAGTTAGAGATGTCCTAATAAGAGGTTGGGATGATAGTTGAGTAGTGTTCTTTTGTGATCAAGTCACACTATTTTAAATTCGTATTAAACATTAATCCACTTTGATCTAATTTGTTTGGTTTTTTTCATATAAAGTGACTTGATATTAACTCGATTGTTTATCGATGATATTGAGCGTACTTGAAATTGGCTTTTTTAGGTGAAAAATTAAAGCTTAAAAAGTTTTGCAAAAAATATTCAGAGTTAGAAAAGTCCCCAAAATTATTTGAGGTGTTCTTTAAAAAATTTAAAAATTTGGTAAAGTTTTTTTGAAGTGACTTTTTAGTTTTTTTTTTATGTCAATATAAAAAAATAATTACATAGATACATAGATTATGTATAATAGGTCCCAAAATATAAATATCAAATTTTGTTACTTTGCTAATAATATTTTATGAATATAATAAATTAAAACTCCAAAAAGACGGGAAAAAAAACACAAAATCATTTGCATGAATCAGCCTAAATAAAACTTTTTAGGTCCAAAAAATTGCTACATAAGCTGATAAAAAAACGATGATTCAAATTGACCGAATTGATTTTACTCCAAAACCCTTTAAAATTAGTTATTTAAGCTGGCTCGAGAGAGACCCATTGTATTCAAATTAACACACATGACTCATGAATCAAATATCCAAAATTAGGACCTTCTTGTCAAGCCATCAAACCAAACCCCCTTATATCTCCAATAAACTTAGCATTCACTCACTCTAAAAGCTAAAAAAGTCAATTTAAATTCATTTACTGTTATAAGAATTCACATCACACCAGATGAAGAAATTAAAAAAAATAATGAACACCATCTAAAATTTTATCTTCTCAATATATAATAAATGAATTTATTGCGTCAAAATTGCATTATTCATATTTAATATTAGTCCAATCGATTTATTATAAGTGTGAAAGGCATTTTAAATTCTAAATGGTTTTTAAATTTTTATTATACCTTGAATGATTACAATTTTTTTATTGCATTCCCAATCAGGTGAAAAAATATTGCTCTATTTTTGCTATATTTGTCATATATTTTTATTTTTAAATACAATAATTAAATATTGCTCTATTTTAAGCATTTTACATGAAAAAAATTGTACTTAATTTTATTGAAACGGACCACATCTCTATGTTTTCATTTGATTAAAAATGTAATATAAATTTTTTAATTTTTAGGGTACAAAAGTGTCATTTATCCAATGCATGGAAAATTTGTCAACTTAAGATTTACATGCTGAAGTCGGTAACCGGCTGGTCCGACTCAACCCCCTCCCCCCTTTCCCTTCCCTCTCTCTCTCTCTCTCTCTCTCTCTCTCTCTGTATATAAATCAAAGTGATTCTAATACTACAAGACCGAAAAATCTCAGATGTTAAAAAATGGCGGATCCAAGTTCTTCCGCCCCAGACCATGGCCTGACTACTTCTTCCGCCGATTCGTACGTGTTTTCTCCGTTCATACTCCGAATTCAATACATGCTTGCGTTAACAGACTATATGTGTATATATACAAATATATATATATGTATATGTATATGTAAGTGCATATGTATATGTATAATATAATGTTTTTACATGCACAGCTCGTGATTTCTGTAAATATATGCCCTTGAACTGAAGTTTATGTTGATTAAAGGGAAATTTTTTGCTTAATTTTAACTGGAGTGTGTTTGTTGAGTTATTTCGACTGTAAAACCCTTGAAATTGAATTTGGAAATGCATGCTTCATTGCGAGAATGATAGCTGGGCTCTCTATGCTGATAGGGCCACTTCAGCTTACATTCAAACATTGGTTGACACCCTTCTTGATAGAATTTGAACTTCAATATAACGTGGAATTCTGAGTTTTGGCTGCATGCTTAGTAGACTGTCAATTGTGATGATGATAGTTGCAAATGACTGACATTTCAAGGCACCTGATAATATAACCATGGAGAGATGCCAATTTGTGTGCTTTTTTTTTTTTTTTTNTGACTCATGAATCAAATATCCAAAATTAGGACCTTCTTGTCAAGCCATCAAACCAAACCCCCTTATATCTCCAATAAACTTAGCATTCACTCACTCTAAAAGCTAAAAAAGTCAATTTAAATTCATTTACTGTTATAAGAATTCACATCACACCAGATGAAGAAATTAAAAAAAATAATGAACACCATCTAAAATTTTATCTTCTCAATATATAATAAATGAATTTATTGCGTCAAAATTGCATTATTCATATTTAATATTAGTCCAATCGATTTATTATAAGTGTGAAAGGCATTTTAAATTCTAAATGGTTTTTAAATTTTTATTATACCTTGAATGATTACAATTTTTTTATTGCATTCCCAATCAGGTGAAAAAATATTGCTCTATTTTTGCTATATTTGTCATATATTTTTATTTTTAAATACAATAATTAAATATTGCTCTATTTTAAGCATTTTACATGAAAAAAATTGTACTTAATTTTATTGAAACGGACCACATCTCTATGTTTTCATTTGATTAAAAATGTAATATAAATTTTTTAATTTTTAGGGTACAAAAGTGTCATTTATCCAATGCATGGAAAATTTGTCAACTTAAGATTTACATGCTGAAGTCGGTAACCGGCTGGTCCGACTCAACCCCCTCCCCCCTTTCCCTTCCCTCTCTCTCTCTCTCTCTCTCTCTCTCTCTCTGTATATAAATCAAAGTGATTCTAATACTACAAGACCGAAAAATCTCAGATGTTAAAAAATGGCGGATCCAAGTTCTTCCGCCCCAGACCATGGCCTGACTACTTCTTCCGCCGATTCGTACGTGTTTTCTCCGTTCATACTCCGAATTCAATACATGCTTGCGTTAACAGACTATATGTGTATATATACAAATATATATATATGTATATGTATATGTAAGTGCATATGTATATGTATAATATAATGTTTTTACATGCACAGCTCGTGATTTCTGTAAATATATGCCCTTGAACTGAAGTTTATGTTGATTAAAGGGAAATTTTTTGCTTAATTTTAACTGGAGTGTGTTTGTTGAGTTATTTCGACTGTAAAACCCTTGAAATTGAATTTGGAAATGCATGCTTCATTGCGAGAATGATAGCTGGGCTCTCTATGCTGATAGGGCCACTTCAGCTTACATTCAAACATTGGTTGACACCCTTCTTGATAGAATTTGAACTTCAATATAACGTGGAATTCTGAGTTTTGGCTGCATGCTTAGTAGACTGTCAATTGTGATGATGATAGTTGCAAATGACTGACATTTCAAGGCACCTGATAATATAACCATGGAGAGATGCCAATTTGTGTGCTTTTTTTTTTTTTTTTTGATGAGTTAGCCCCTTTTTCTTGGTTTGGAGGTCTTTTTCCCCACGGGTGGGAATTGACATTTTGTGCACATACTGGTTCATGGCATAATGCTTGACTACTTTGATATTGAATGAATTGGACTGAGTGTGGATATGGTTGGTTACTCTGTTATACTCTGGTTCCAATGGGTGCTACCCTGGTGGTTTGGGCCTGAGTGAGCTTGAGTGGGGTTCATAATCCAAGCTAAAATTGTCTTGTTTGATTTTCAAAACTATCCTTTACTGGGATATTTCTTTTGTGGTGTTTGCAATCATGTCTTATTTTGTAGGTTTGTGTCACATATGCAGATTTTTGCCGTGAGGTTTTTCATATGATTACAGTTTTTAATAATCTGTTCATTTGTCCATTTACTCTTTACATTCAAACTTATATTGTGTAATATGCTAGGAAAAGCAACAAGAGGGATTATTCCACTGCAATTTTGGAACGCAAGAAGTCCCCAAATCGCCTTATTGTTGATGAGGCTATAAATGATGACAATTCTGTGGTTTCGATGCACCCTGTTAAAATGGAAGCACTTCAGCTCTTTCGTGGAGATACAGTTTTAATTAAGGTGATTTGCTAAGTAAGGTTTCGTTTTTCCACAAATATGGGGTTAGCTTTGCTCCTGGTTTTACAAAGAATCTGTTTGTAAATAGGGGAAGAGACGAAGAGATACAATCTGCGTTGTTCTAGGTGATGAACAATGTGAAGAACCAAAAATCAGAATGAACAAAGTGGTTCGAGCTAATCTTAGTGTACGGCTTGGAGATGTTGTAGCGGTACACCAATGCCCCGATGTGAAGTATGGAAAGCAAGTTCACATCCTTCCAATTGATGACACAATTGAGGGTTTGACAGGCAACCTGTTTGATGTGTATTTGAAGCGTATGCCTACACTCTTATCTGTTTTGGTCATCTCTTTCTTTTCCATGTGTTTTTGGTTTTGTTTTTCTGAATGCTAACTTTGATGTGTGATGTGATTTCTTCTGGTATTCCAGCATATTTCTTGGAATCTTACCGACCAGTGAGGAAGGGTGACCTTTTCCAAGTTAGAGGTGGAATGCGAAGTGTTGAATTTAAAGTAGTTGAGACAGACCCTGGTGAATATTGTATTGTTGCACCTGATACAGAGATCTTCTGTGACGGAGAACCCATCAAACGGGAGGACGAGGAGAGATTGAATGAAGTTGGCTATGATGACGTTGGTGGAGTAAGGAAGCAAATGGCTCAAATCCGTGAGCTTGTAGAACTTCCTCTGAGACATCCACAGCTCTTCAAGTCAATTGGTGTGAAGCCACCCAAAGGCATCTTGCTTTATGGGCCTCCTGGGTCTGGGAAAACCCTAATTGCAAGAGCTGTAGCTAATGAAACGGGTGCTTTCTTCTTCTTGATAAATGGTCCCGAAATAATGTCAAAGTTGGCTGGTGAGAGTGAAAGCAACTTGAGGAAGGCATTTGAGGAAGCCGAAAAGAATGCTCCATCTATCATCTTTATTGATGAGTTAGATTCCATTGCTCCAAGGAGGGAAAAGACACATGGAGAAGTTGAGAGGCGTATAGTATCTCAGCTTTTGACTTTGATGGATGGCCTTAAGTCTCGAACTCACGTGATTGTAATGGGGGCTACTAACAGGCCCAATAGCATTGATCCTGCTTTGAGAAGATTTGGAAGATTTGATCGCGAGATTGACATTGGTGTACCTGATGAGGTGGGAAGATTAGAAGTTCTTCGGATTCATACGAAAAATATGAAACTTGCTGAAGATGTGAGATTCTAGACCACCATGTCATTATTATACTATCAATCTAAAGATTACCATTTAAATGTACTACTGACATTGTTCCACAGGTTGATCTCGAAAGAGTTGCGAAAGATAGCCATGGTTATGTCGGTGCAGATCTTGCTGCTCTGTGCACTGAGGCTGCTCTTCAGTGCATCAGGGAGAAAATGGATGTGATTGACCTAGAGGATGAAACAATCGATGCTGAAGTACTGAATTCGATGGCCGTGACCAATGAGCACTTCCAAACTGCATCGAGTACCTCAAATCCCTCAGCCTTACGTGAGACAGTAAGTCTTTATGAATGATTTTGTTTGATCTTTAAGTTTGAAATTTTTTCTTTTGTGGGCCATTTGTTTCCTAGGAAATCAATCATGGCGGATCTCTCTCTCCCCTCCCTCCCCCCAACAACACGGAAAAGTTTGGCCTGCAATTGAACACCACAGAGATCCTTAGAGTGTCTCCGTGCACCAGTTTTTCTAAGATTATTTAGGTCTTCATTGCATTAATGGAAGATTATTTCTGAGAAATTGGAGTTAATTTGTTGATTGAGATCACAGGCCCTAATTTACCAGCATCCTTGTCCCAGTGGTATTGTCGTATTGTTTTCTCAACATTAGTGGACTTGGATTGTGTTTGTTGTCAGGTTGTGGAGGTACCCAATGTATCCTGGGAGGATATTGGTGGGCTGGACAATGTGAAACGGGAGCTTCAAGAGGTATGTGCTTTGTCCCTATGGGCATGGATTATCTGATTAATCCTCCTATTTTTAGTTTTTTCAAATGCATTTGGTCCTTTATTCAGATAATCAGATGTTTCTCTTATATTTTCATGGTAACTGTTTATGCTCATGATAAATGAAATTTCATAACGTTGTGGCTGCTGGCAGACTGTGCAATACCCAGTGGAGCATCCCGAGAAGTTTGAAAAATTTGGCATGTCACCTTCCAAAGGAGTTCTCTTTTATGGACCTCCTGGCTGTGGCAAAACCTTGCTTGCCAAGGCTATTGCTAATGAATGTCAGGCCAATTTTATAAGTGTCAAAGGACCCGAATTGTTAACAATGTGGTTTGGAGAAAGTGAGGCAAATGTTCGGGAGATATTTGACAAAGCACGCCAGTCAGCTCCATGTGTGCTTTTCTTCGATGAGCTTGATTCCATTGCAACTCAGGTACTCATTTTCATTCTATGCAAAAGTCTGAGTGCATCCCAATTCACAAATCTACAACCTTGACTATCACTTATTGCTTGTGGCATACTGTTATCACATCCACAGAATTACAATCTTGTTCCTTACATTTTTCCTACTCCCTCTACGCCAAATTTCAGCGTGGTAATTCGTTAGGAGATGCTGGTGGTGCTGCAGATAGAGTTTTGAATCAATTGCTGACAGAAATGGATGGGATGACAGCAAAGAAAACAGTTTTCATCATTGGGGCAACAAACAGGCCAGACATTATTGACCCTGCGCTCCTCAGGCCAGGTCGTCTGGACCAATTGATTTATATCCCACTTCCAGATGAAGCTTCCCGTCTTCAGATTTTTCAAGCATGTCTGCGGAAGTCTCCAGTTTCTAAGGATGTTGACCTAGCAGCTCTTGCACGGTACACTCGTGGGTTTAGCGGTGCAGATATAACTGAAATTTGCCAACGTGCCTGTAAATACGCCATCAGAGAAAATATCGAGAAGGTGAGAGATTTTTCTGCTCATGAAGTTGCGTTCTGTACTGCATTGAAAAAAAGGAAAGAGAAGTACTGTTACGTGTATGTTGTAATTGTAATGGCTTTTTTATTTAGAATATGCGCGTTCATCTATATTTATGGATCCCAACTTTTCTTCTCCTGTACATAGATGAAAGATGTTCATTTTTTTTCACCTTGACAATTCCAGGATATAGAGAGGGAGAGGAAGAAGATGGAGAACCCTGAAGCCATGGAAGAAGATTATGTTGATGATGTCTCTGAGATTAAGGCGACACACTTTGAGGAGTCAATGAAGTATGCCCGCAGAAGTGTCAGCGATGCAGACATCAGGAAGTACCAGCTTTTTGCTCAAACTTTACAGCAATCTCGTGGATTTGGATCTGAGTTCCGTTTTGCAGATCGTGGTGGGAGTGCAGCTACTGCTACAGCTTCAGACCCATTTTCTTCAGCTCATGCGGGTGAAGATGACGACAATCTCTACAGCTGAAAACAATCCAGTGCACTTCAGGTTTGCTGTAGGTTGTAAATATAATGTGGCATAATGTACTATAGCTAGTGAATGGATGCAAGTTAAGTTAAAATTTGGTTATGAGTTACTAACATCTTTGCCTTAGCTGTTTCTGTTATGTGAAATATAATCTCACTAAGATCTTCTTAATTGTTGTTGAATATTGTCAATGTGACGGTATGGTCCCTTTAGCATACTTTTGCAAAGAGAGAAGGTAATGGATAATAATTTGGAAGTTCATTTAGCATTGGTTAGATTCCTGAGCCTATTTGTGCCTTCTGCAGTTGATCTTGGGTGAACTTAGTAATTACCTGGGGTTTACTGTTAATTTTGTTGCTCTATTCAAATTGAACTTTGATTATGGTAGGATCTGATGTCTGATGGTAGGATGATTCTTTAGAGTCCCTTTAATTGTCAGTTTGTCTTCTTGGTCCTCTACTGCTGATGTAGCCAGCTCCTGAAATGAAATTGCTAAAAAGAACCATTATACGACTTGAGCCCAAATCGTAACGTGGACTGGCTTTGGACAAATCCACCTTTCTCAACTTGTTATGCTTTCTTAGAGTCGGTGTTGAAGGTAATCAGTTCTTGTTACACAAATATTACCTCTCCCTTAACATAAGTTTTTCAAAACATTTGCTTTCAACATACTACTAATTCCAGTCTGACTATTGCACAAAGTTAGAATTGCTCATTATTGTATGGCAATTGATTGCATAGCAAAAAAGCAGAAAAGGAAAAGAAAATAATGAAAGCAATTGATATGTTGCAATTCTTTTAGTTAGTTGTTGGTTGTAAAACAACTTCTGGAGGAAGCACCTTGATGTTAATTATGAAAAGAACATGCATGAGTATGATTTTATATTTATTTATGCATCCTACAACTAGGGCTGATAATTGAGTCAAGTTTGAAAATTTTGTTCATTCATTATAGTCAGTGTAGCATTATTACCCATAAGATTGCGGATAGCATTATGTCACAGTTGAATCTTTTGTCACTAGAATTAGGAAGCCTTGGATTAGTTTTCAGTTCACTGCTCTGCCACTCTTGAAAGACAGCCAGACAATTGCATGGAATGGTGAGCCTCCCTCAGAGCACTTTAGGACGGTTTTCAAGAGTAATGGATCAAGGAATAGAGCTCATGAGATTAGAAGGAAGAAGAAACCAACACTTACCATCAATGTTTTGCTTTTGTTATTCACGATGAGTATTCAAGCGAAGCTAGGAACATTAATTAATGTTGATATTATTATTGTCATCCACTTTAGCATCACCTAACAGCAGACTTATTGTGCAGATGCCCTTTGTATAGATGTATATATATATATATATATACATGACTAAACCTGTATAAGTTTACAGAAGAAAATTGCAAATCTTAGGCTACGGATGCACGTAGTCGCCTACAAATCAATACACGAGTCTGCTTCCATAGCTTTTGGGCTTCAGCTTCATCATTTGCTAGGCCTGAGCAGTGACTCTCATTACAGTCTGCAAAGTATTTTCCACTCACCCCTTCTATTTTTGGGCTTAGAGCAAGGTAGCATGTGGTGGAAGCCCCCTGCCAAAAAACCATACCAACATTAGGAAGAACAAAATGAAAACTTCTTGGGACAAGTCTACGGTATCGAATTTTTTATTTATTTTGTGATATTGGATTCCCATTACCAAGTTTTGAGGATTTTTTGTTACAATATTTGAGAGTTATTTATAAGAAATGTTGACAATTTTGACAAAATGTATACAATTTTTTAGAGTTATTTGTAATTTTGACAGCTTCATTTGCAATTGATCATAAAAAAAATGTTGGGAGTCATAATATTTTTAGGATCAATCGCAAGTTACCGCAAAATTATTAACAATACCTAATTATAAGTAAAATCTTGAAAAGTTATAACATGATTGAAAAAAGTTATAAATTTTTTGTCATAAACTTATATTAAAAACCCACAAAACTTGGAGGCACGGTACTAATTTTTTTTTTTTGGGTGTGGTAGTCTTCTCCCAAGTTATCTGGATCAAACCTCTCTCTGTGTGTGTGTGTGTGTGTGTGTGTGAGAGAGAGAGAGAGAGAGAGAGAGAGAGAGAGAGGATGAATCTGCAGGTGAATAAGAGAGATGGGCATGTGTGGACAAACCTGTGATGTTGATTTGAGCAACTTTGATGCGATGAAAAATAGAGAATCTGATAAGTACACAGTAGATTTATTAGTGTTCTTTTCTTGGTTTTTGAAACTCAGAACTGTACAAAAACGAAACCAAAGTTGGTTGTTTCATGGACAATGAATGTGCATACCTGTTATAAAACCTTTGTGATCCCTGGTGATTCCAGTCTTCACAATTCCTGGGTGGGCGGCATTGATACTTACCTTTGCTTTTCTTGCCTGCAATAGATTCCATCAATCATACAAATTACACATCGAGTCGAGTCGAGTACGGTTTTTTTATTCGGTATCATATTGAAAGTGATAAAGTCTAAATTACAATTTCTTAAGGATGCAGCTTATAACTTGAAAAATTATTTTAGATTATAAAATATTATGATTAATTACGAAAAATATAATTTTTAAAAATCAAGATACATCATTTAAAGGTTAAATTAAAACTTTTTTTAGTACAGTAATTGTATCTCCAACTTTATATGTTTCATCATGAACTTTTTCTTTATGACTTTAGGTTTTCGAAATGTCAAGATGAATCGAAGTTAGGTCTAGTATCGTGTTAGGTGTCTAAATCATGTTATGATGTTTTAAAATTAGAGGTTAAACTCATATGCAATCTACTCATTAAACGGTTGGACAAATCAATCCAATTATGACCTACAGGATGAACCCTTTTTCAAGTAGTAATTTCCAAAGTTGTCAAAGGTACTGAAAACAAAATAAAATTGGGTATCATATCTCTATTTGCTATATTTATGGATATTTTTATCATTGCTGTTGACGTTTTTACCATAACAGTGATAAAAACACTCATAAATATGATAAATCACCTATAAAAATAATAATAATTTTTTTATCTTAGAAAAATGGTAAAAAAAATTATCATAACAATGTATAAACACCCGCAACAATGGTAAATCATCCACAACATTGATAAATTATTTGAATATAAAATGACCCATACAAATTATAAAACACTCAGTGAAATAGTAAATTTTGAATGTATGATACCCGTTTTTTTTTTTTTTAATTTCCTGTTAAGAATCATCAACCTTTAATAATGCCAATGAAAATAACAGAAAATTAATCATTAATAGCCAGCCTGGCTTAATAATTAAGGAGAAAAGTTATAAAATAGTCTACCTTCAACTCTCTTGCCATTTCCTTGACATGCAATATGTTGGCCAATTTTGATTGAGCATAAGCACGTGTGCCATTATAACTGCCATGATTGAAACAAAAAAAAAATTAAATTAAATTTTGATTAGCAAACTAATTATACATAATAATATGCTATGATTATTACTAGTATTTAAATAAAAAAATATCGTACCCAACGTACAAAATTCCCGTTTTTAATCTCTATGTCTTATTTAACCTGCGTTAATTTTGGCATATGTCGTGTCCCACAATATGTACTGATCGGATAATGTTTTGTAAAGTAAAGTCAAAAGATAAATTAAAATTGTTATGATAGATGTTAAAAAAACCATGTACTCTATTCCAAAAGGTTTAAGTTTTTTTGGAGTAGACGGTTATTTAACGTGGTATCAGATTAGGAGGTTATGTATTCGAATCTTGCCGTCACTCTAATTATTAAAAAAAAATCTCAAAATTTAGTCTGCATGTGAGGGGGTGTGTTGAAATTTAAATACTTAAGTTATACTCTCTCCAACAGTTTACGTTTTTGGAGGAGAGGGTTGTTTTAACAGTAGGAAGGGGAAGTTTTTGTTACCTTTTGGGGTTGACCATTTGGTTGAAGCAGAAAGAGTCTCTTTTCACCCAGCTGTGAATTACAGAAGAGACATTCACTATTCTTCCTTCAATGCCTGTTTGCGCTGCTGTGTCTATCATTTTCTCTAACAGCATTTCTGTCAATAGAAAATGACCTGCCGAAAGGAAATATATAATAAGCAACGAGGTGGAGGAAAAGGTTAATTTAGATAATGAAGAATCTTTGCTAAGCTGCTTTTCCACTTGTTTTTTTGACTTGTTGTGATTAATAATTTAAAAACTGTTACGATCAAGACTCGTGATTACAACTTAAACTTACAATGCAAATAGTTACACTAAAATAAATGGGTATCTATCTGATCAGCCAAAATATCTATTTTTTAGGTTCGAACGGAAGACTTGTAAGAAAATAACTTAGGAGATGACGAGATTCAAACTTAGGATTTTATGACTTTGCTATCCAAGTTGTTCTGCTGATTGGTTCTAACAGCAAATTTTGATTGTACATCGATGGGTTATTGGTTTATTTTACAACCAATTTCACACTCAAAAAAGGCCATACATAGGAGGACCAATTGGACTTAGTTGGGCACAAAGATGGCCCAGCCCACACCACATGGTCTATCCCAATTTAAAAACCAATATACTGTGAGCCACTGTTTAAAACTTAAAAGTAATAATGGGTTTTTTTTTTTTTCGATTAGTTGGATTAATTTACGTACACTTTGATTAATTATCTCATTTATCTTGTCAAAAAATGGTCATTCACGGCGACATACTTTTCTCAAGGAATTATCCCTCGTGACTTTTCTCAAGGGATTATCAAAATTCAAACTCAGGAGATCTGAATTTACGGTTCGTCCTTGTTATCACTTGAGATATCCCTTAGAATTAAAGATTTAATGTTTTAGTTTTGGGCAATACTACTTGAATCTAATTTATTGACATACTTTACTCTAGCTATTAGATTAATAGCAAGTCTCAACATTAGATGTAGTTTACTATAAATCCAACAATTTTACTGAATTGGATCTGAAAAGTAGGTTACTAAATTGCATCTCAATAGTATTATGCTTTATTTTTTACAATGTAAGGTTTAAATTATTTACCCACAAACGAATGTCAGGTTAAAATTAGAAGATTACCCAAGTAATTTGTAGCAAAAGTCATCTCCATTTTGTCTTCAGAATACTCCAACCTCTGTGAGAATTTCCCAGCATTGTTTCTGCACAATGATTCTGTATCCACCATCAGTTTTCATTCTCTCTCTCTCTCTCTCTAAAACTGCCAAAGTGTAAACACCAAGAAAAGTAAGAACTCACATGAGAATATTAAGGGGTAATCCAAGAGACAAGAACTCAGTACAAAATCTGTTGATTGAAGGTAATGAGCTTAGATCAATCTCCAACAAAATGATGTCAGCCTTTGGGACCTCCCTTTGGATATCCTCCTTCACTTGAGCAGCCTTCTTCAAGTCCCTTGCTGGAAGTACCACTCTCACCCCTCTCTTTGCTAGTACCCTTGCTGTTTCTGCTCCAATGCCTGATGTTGCTCCTTTTGCATACAAAACACAAGCTACCAAAACTTAGAAAGTTTTTGTGAAATCTTTTTAGAATCAATTATACACTGTTTTTTTTGTGTACATTACTAGGGTACCCTGTGCAAAGGAATTTTTTTTTTGTACTGTGGTTAAAGCTACATTGTGTTTAAAGTATGTAAATATAAGCCGTAAGATCTAAATTATGATTTATACAAGCAGGACACTTTGTTTTATACCATGGAAATGCATGGAATTTTTTAATATTACAAATGAGATGAGTACTGGTGACTACCGTCCAGAAAGCAATGATGCTGCATGCGCCAACGAGAGAGAACTATTCATAAGAGACAAATTCACATACCTTGCTAGTTGAGACAATCTAAAAAAGAGCCACTTATATAATATTATATGTATATATATTTATATACTTTAATTATTGATTGGAGGAGAAAGATATAGAAGAAGAAACGTATGCTTCACAGATTATCATGATCTAGTATTTTACTCAAAAAAATCCTGAGAAATTCTACACCTGCATGCACCTATTAGATTTGACAAGAATTTTCTTCCCTATGATACATTTTTAAATTATAAATTGAAGAAATCATTAGGCTAAACAGAAAAAGTCGTCTCTGCACAGATGACAATCTTCAGGTGTAAATATATATATATGTGTGTGTGTGTGTGAGTGTGAGCGTGTGTTTGTGTGGCACTCAATCAGAAAAAAAAAAAGAAAAAAAAAAGGTGATGGGCATCACAAATCCAACATATCTTCACTCTTTTCTCTTTGTTTCAATTATAGACTGTTTACTGATAATAACATTGTAGCAGAAAATGTCAAGTTAATTAAAAAGTGAAATGTTCTTGATGATGAGAAAGAACAAAGGAAATCAGAACTTGTTAGGAAATTTAGATACCCAACACTAAGGAATTTAAGGATTTGAATTCCATCACATTGGTATATATGCTTCTTCAAAGATTTCAAGGGTTCCACAAAAAGAAAGTATAAAAGAGAAAATGGAAAAGAAAGAAGTGAAATATTATAGTAAATATGGTACATGACCCAAAAAGTATAAAACCAAAGGAAAGATAGCAACCTTTTTTTTTTAATTTAATCTTTGAAAGAATCTAAATTCCCATACAAATATACTATATCTCCCATATCTTAAGAAATGGGAAAAAAATTTTTGGGAGGAAAAAAAAATTGCTTATAAAAAATTCCAAGTGTATTTTTTTTGAAACAATTGAATCTTCTTCCCATGCATGCACTATATATGTATATATAGGTATATCCATAAGTTTGAAGATTATATATTCTCTATGCAGTCAAAGATGATTTGAGAGGCTCACCAGTGACAATTGCAGTGAGATGAGGAGGAAGAAAAGAAGAACAATCTTGTGTGACTTGCTCAGCAGTTGAGTTTGATCCATAACCACTGGGGCCTGCAACTCCTGCTAAGTACTTCAAAGTTTCCTTCATGAGAGCACAGCTTATGATAATCTCCTTGCAGTAATGGAAGAGTGCAACAATGGAGGAAAACCAGCAATATATAATGGACATGGAATTTATCTGGTGGTTTTTGCACCACTAGAGATTGGTGGTGCCAAGCCAATCACAGTCCTGATTTGAGTCAGAGTTCTCAGACTTTTGGATATCATGGAGGTAGAGTCATTGTGGAGAACAGCTATGTTGGGTGGTCTGTTGAGTAGCTGATTTGAAGTTAATGTAAATGGTAAAAAGTCCACGGATTTGGTATGTTTTCTTCTCCTAATTATTGTTGTCTGCCTTATTAGGTGTCTCCTTCCCTTCTTTTAATGGTCTGCAAAATTCATTAATATGAAAAATTCAAAAACAAAATTCTTCAAATTTTTACATCAAATTACTAATTATACAACCTTTCTGTTGCCGTTAAGTGATCTTAATCAGATGATTGTGAATGTGTCACATTATTTGATGAGAAAAAATGGACGGAATCGTATGGAGGATACAGCTATGTTAGGTGGTCTGCTGACTAGCTGATTTGAAGTTATGTAAATGGGAAAAAGTCCACTGATCTGGTATGTTTTCTTCTGCTAATTATTGTTGTCTGCCTTATTAGGTGCCTTCCTTTCTTTCTTTTAGTGGGCTGTAGAAAATTCATTAATGCCATTTTTCACCAAAAATTTTACATCTAATTAATAAATTATACGATACCTTAGTCATCATATATATATATATATATATATATATATATATATATATATATATATATATATATATATATATT
>CAUOFW020000825.1:570223-624555 GCA_963454935.2 Ilex paraguariensis | reverse complement strand
TATGTATATATATATATGTATATATATATATACATATATATATACATATATATATATATATATATATATATATATATATATATTTGTAGAATCTCTACTTGTTAGATGGTTTAAACGCATGTCACATCATTTGGTGAAAAAAATGGCCCGTAATATAGATTGCTATGTAAAATTTGTAACTTTGGGGGCACAAAATAATTGTAATTTGCAAAATGTTTATGGAAAGATTGGTGATGTAAGGGATGACATTCACTGAAATAGTAAAAACAGATGGGTAAATAGTGTTTCAACTGTTTTCTCCCTTTTTCCTTGATTTGATTGGTTAGATCTAAAATTGATTATGAGGTGATTTTTTTTTCTTATTGGATTATCATCTTGTGAAGGACCATTATGTTGCAAGTTTCATAGTTGTATTAATTACACTTGTTTGTACCTTCTTTTGAGGGACACTTGGTTAAATCCATTTTATTCGGATAAATTACGTGGTATATTCTTATTTATCACTCTATTTCTATGTATACGTTATATTATTATTTTCTCTTATTATTTTTGTAAATAGTAAAATTGGTTTCACTTTACCTAACCATGACCGCACTTTTTTCTTTTTTGCATGGATTGTAACGGTGTAACCCTACTCTATTAATGTATCCATAGTAAATTCTAGAAAATGAAAAAAAAAAAAAAACAGAGAAGCAAGACCAGCAGAAATGGTGCATTTCCACTCTCATATATTCTTCAATTCACACAACATAATTATCTCGAAATCGAGAAAAAAAAACATAATAATATAAAAAAAGCTTGTGTGCCCACAATATTCATAGGGTTTTAACTATTTATGCATCCGTCACACGTGCACATCTAGATAAGCCATAATAATTTGTCTGTTGAGGGCAAAGAAAAAAAGAAAAAACAGCAATAAGTAGCTGTTATGAGAAGTTGAATATTTTTTTTTTTGTTAAGGGTCTTCAGTTCAGTTTGTGCATATTTCGACTAGTCTTTTTTCTTGTCCTGTCAAAGTTAAACCATCTATGTCCAGATTAAGAAATTAATGAAGGATAAATCTCTCATGACCTAATTCAAAGGAATTGTCAAGGTTTGAACTCAAAACATCTGAATTTATAATTTGTCTCTATTATAATTTAAGCTACCTTTGAGATTGCAAAGTTTTTTATTAGAGGATGTTCAGGTTTGTGCCGAGTACTCTCTCCCTCCAGTTCAGTTACTTCAACTACTGACTACCATAGCTTGAACTTATCCAAAACATGTTGCCAAAGAAATAAGGATAATTAACTCTTAGGGTACGGTGACATTGCCAAGTTGAATATTGATGATGGACACTGAGAAAACAAGCCAAAATAGTAAAAAAGCTTTTGGGACCGACCAAAGAAAAAAAAAAAAGTGCTTTTGTTGCGTGCGACCGTGTGATCACTCACGTACCCCTTTTGCCTATGAGGCCCCTCCATTTTTTTGTTTTTTCACTTTATTATATGATGGGCATTGTTGGATTGGAGGTTTGAAGGAGTAAAAAGAGAGGGCATTGAGGTTGACTCATCAACAATGGAGTTGTGAACTGGCTATGCAAAATGGACCCAATTGTCCCCTTGCTGGAATACAAGTTTCATCAAAATGCCCCAAGTTTATGAAACATAGCTATTGTAGTGTCACATGTTATCTTCTTCTTTTGCTCATTCTCTCATTATTTCATTGCATGCCCACAAAGGTCGGTTGGTTGTGGGTTGAGATTGATTCGAAAGCTATTTTGTACTGCCCCTATATAGCTTGTCGGAAACAAAAGGTGATACTTGCCCATCTAAGCTAATTTTGTTTGTAATAAATGAGTGAGAAAGGAAAAAACTCTATTCAAAATTGTTCTATTTTTCGTATAGTTTTTGGATTTCAATCGAATTTTAATGAAGAAAAGAATAATACCTAGTAAAAAATGGCATAATTCTCAAGACCAAAGTACACGGTGAATAAATAATACACACAATTTCTAACAATTTTGCTTTCAACAGAAACTCGTGAGAGTAGTTGAGATAAGAAAATTTCAAGGGTCGTGAATTATTTGATGGATGTAATTTATAAGTAATTATACAAATTCGAATAACGTGAAGATGAATCATTATCAAAAGAAAAACAATTACCAGCATAAAGATATGTGTATAGAGCAAAGGACTATGTTAGGGTCAACTAGTTGTACATAAGATCCAAGGATCATTCAAGTTTGTATTTTTCGTATAAAATGACTGTTCTCATATTTAAACTCGTAATCTAATGATTATTATTATCGAGACATTTTTACTATTACACCCGTCAAAAACCCTCGAATAATTTAACCCTCAAGTTATTTAAAATGGACCCAAAAACCATTTTTGATACAAAAAAAAAAAAAAAAGTCTTGGTATTTGAAGCCCAAAATTTTTGTCACACGACATCTTTTTCTTCTGTCCCTTTTTTCTCCCTATTTTCTCTTCCTTTTTTGTTTTCTTATCGTTTTCAATGTTGGGGGAATATTTGAATTAACAGACGCATTTGTGTGACTTTTTTGAAAAGATAGTGGGAAAAACATTCACACTGAAAATTCAGAATTCAGACAAAGGATATCAAATTTCAGCCCACTTCAGTGTTTTTCCTTTCCCTGTCTTGTCTTCCTCATTCTTCCCCTTTGACAAAATTGATATTTGATAGAATTTAAGACAAAAAAAATAAAAAAACCTAATAATCTTCCATTGATTTGCAGACAAACCCCACCAAGTGGATGGAAAAGAAATATAGAAAAACCCTAAACACTGTCATTAGCACTATCATTAGCTACCTAACCAATGAAAATGAGTTCTTTCTTCTACCCATATTCCAACCACCCATAGAGAAAAAAAAAAAAAGGAGAAAACACCATGTCCCCCTCCATCAATGGATTTCCCACCTGAATTGATTCACTCTACAAAAGCTTAAACCACCATTGCCTACAAAACCTATTATTTCCCTAAAGTCAATCATACTAATCTATTGTTGGCCATCCTTGAAATGTCAAGGAACAATGCTACTTAGACGTTATTTACTTGTAATTTAATGATTTATAATTATTGAATTGAAAATGAGTTTCACTATTAGTTAGAATTTGTTATTAATTCAATGAGTATGATGTATTAGATTAACAAATAAGATCGACATATTAGATCCAAAAAGTATTTTTCGATGTCAAAGAATGACTTTAAAAATATATACGTATGTTTGGATCACGAGTTAAAGGGGATAACTCTGGTAAGATAGGATAAAAAAGTATGTGGAGTTTATATATCACATATTTGGTAAGTAAAAAATGCATTAAAAATTCCATTTGAATTTTATACTTACCAGGTTTACAAAGTTAACTTTAATCTATATAATAAAGTAGCTTACAATTCAAATCTCAAAAGATAAACAAAATGACTTTTGTTATTCGCGGTTGAAATCGCTTTAAATTTTACTTTAAAATTAATCTAACGGCTAATGTTAATACTCAAAATTTAATAGGAAAAATAGGCCCATAAGGGTATGTTTGGAATAACTTTTTAAAAGTATTTTTAAAAATTATTTCTTATAAATAGTGTTTGAAAAAAAAATAGTATTTGAAACAGTTCCACCATTACCACAGCTACCACCACCACCACCATTGTCGCCGTCGTCGCCGCCAACACCACCACCATTGCTGCCAACACCACCACCACCACTACCGCCGCCGTCGCCGCCACCGTCATTGCTGTCGCCACTGCCACCACCATCACCGTCGTCGTAACTGTTGTCGCCGCCACCGTTGCCACCACCATCATCGCCGCCCTTGTCGTCACCACGGTCATTGCCATCCACCACAACCATCATCGTCTCCTACCACCACCACTACCGCCCAACACCTCTCACCCCCACTACAAACCGATGCTTAAATTCATTTATCTCTTCTCTATGTTTGTGAATTGATTTTGGATATAAATACAAATATGTTTATTGTTCACTATTTTTTATTATTTTGTGCCTTCAGACATAGGCAATAAGTAGTCCATCTATATGGATTAAATGAAACCCAAGATAGGGGGTTGGAATTTTTTTTGCTAGACATGATAACTAGTACAAATGATTGAATTGTCTTGTTATTCTTTCTCTTGCGTCTACTTCATCTCCTTCTCTCACACATCTAATTTTTTATTTCAAATATCTGTTTTGTCAAAACAATGCTCTGTAGATATACCTCAAGAAAACCAAGGCATCTTCTCCAACAGGACAACTAATTTAAACAATAAACTAACTCTAATAAAACAATATCCTATTTGGACAAAGTGTTATCCAAACACCGAAAATGATAGGATATAGTTATTAAATCCTAACTGGTCCAATAATAAGTAGGCTTAAGTTAGATAAGAAATAATATTTTTTTAAATCTCCAATTCAGTCCGCCATCCAAATACTGGTATTCGATTGGGTCAGGATTATGTGTTGGTGCTACATAGAAATCTTGTCTCTGACGTGACTCAAATTAATGATTCTTTAATATGATTTTAGAGTCCTAATCAGCAGGGTAACTCAAGTACCTAATGAATTTGTTTAGTTGCTTCTTTCTCATCTTACCGCAAGGAAAAACAAAGTTTTCATTTCCTTTGCTTCTGTCTCATGTTACCTTGTGGAAAAACAAAGGTAATAAAAACAGCAAAGCCATGGTTACTTATAAAACAACCGAAGTCATTTTCAATGTCTGATGACTCCCACGTGCTATGAAACCAATCATGGGATGACATTTGTCCCCTACATGTGTGGGGCCCCCTAGCCAATGAGCCAATCACGGGAAATTAGTAGGACCCATCAAAACCTATTTCTTATCTTTCAAATAATATATAATGTGGTACTAAATCAAAACCATCGTAATTAAGTAGGAATATTACAATTCAGGGGTCATGTTCTGCTTTGGTGTGCCATTGAATTTGATAGTGTAAGGTTTAGAGAAAAGGTTGTTTGTCTTCATCTCCTATTCTTAGACCATATCTAACCAAACACAAGAGTGATTTCAAAGTTTAAAACTCAAGAGTCCAAGAAAAAGAATTGTACAGAAAGGAGACTTTTATTTTTTTTGCTATTTAAAAAATAGAGTGGAACAAAAAAGAGCGTCCAGAGGCTATCCCGATAAACCTTACTGATGGGATCATGAAACCCCTGATCGTGTCCGTTATTCATATTGAAAATGAACCTAACTAAACTAGTATAGTGGTAAATCACCGAGTCCTAATGTGAACTCCAAAGCTCGAATCTTTAACTTCAAGGAGATAAGTTCAACCGGTACTCCACTGGACCGCTCCATTCGATGGTACAAAAAGGAGACTTGATTGAGGGCATACCTCCTCTTCACCAACGTCAGTTTGGAACACAGTGAAAAAACTATTGTGACACGTGCCGAAGATGGTGAAAGAAAGACAATAGATATTGAGGATAATTTTATTCTAAAGTATTGGATTGTGCTTTGCCATTCTTGGTGGTGGACATGCTATTTATAGGCCTAGGGGTGGACCGGTGGTGATGGTTGGGGGTGGGGTTGGATTTGAAGAGAGAGAAGCATAGTTGATGTGGCTCAAGTTAGACCCTCCATAGTTTTTTCAAAAGTGAAACCAAGAATGATTTGATTTGCAGTGTAGGAACCCTAGAAATCAATGTTTGGGTGGCCTAAGTCATGCTCTAAGTTTGGAAGTTCTAGGCAAAATCTTTATTGACTTTAACCATGCCCACAAAATTTGCTAAATTTCCTCTTTATGTTGACAGGAATTCTCTAAATTTTTTCACTTTTTTGAAAGTCCAACACCAACACCAACACCAACACCAACAAAAGGGGAAAAAAGTTGGGTCATATATAATACTAACAATAAAAAAGAGATAGGAGAGAGAAAACTTCGTTTAACCTTGGATAACATTAAAAAGTATGAGATAAGTGAATTATCAATTTTGAGGAGACTCTGACCTTGATTAGCGCAAAACAATATGTGAAAAAGTATGGACTGATTTAGGGAAAAAAGAACTGGTGATAATTTTGAGCTACTGGATTAACAGAATCACAACCACTCTTGTACTAACTAAGTTAAAGAATTCGAAATAGATTTTGTTTTATTATATAGAGGTCTCTTTGTAGCTCAATTGGCTTGTTTTTCCAACGAAAAAGAATCAAGGGACAAAAAACTCCGACTATAATCTAACTTCCATTTGATCTAGCATTGCTTCTACTTTCTCCCTCATTTTCTAGATTCTGTAAGTATTTGGCAAGCCCAATATAAGTTGAAGACCTACAAAATTCAGTCAATTCCACCTTCTTGTTAGCCAGACACTTGTCAACTGACCATCTAGTAAACTATTCGTTCTGTCACAAGTCAAGCCAATATGTCTAGGTTTCCCCTTATAATCAACAATATGTGAGCACTAGGCGAACTTCAATCTAACTAACTGTAACTGAAATAAGCATACAAACAAAGGTTCCTCTACATGGGAGTGTTGTAGCAGGGCTTATTAACTGCAGTGTCAGCTCAGCTAGAACTTCTAAACTTCGATGCAAAATATAGAGCGAAGGAGACACAGAAAAGTTTTGAAGATCTGCTGTAAACTATGGATGACTCGATTTAGGCAGCAAGGGAAACTATCTTCAGAGCAGCACCTCATGGATCCCTGCACAGCATACTTACTGTTAGGAATCAGCACAAGAGAACATTGATTGGATGCATGTATAAAAGGATTCCGGAGGGAACTGGCCATTTTACCACCAGCAAAGGAACGCTCTCATGGTCTCTATTTTGTATTTTGTTAGCTAATTTTGCTTCATAAAGGTGGTGGCAGCATGACATTGTCCGCAAGCATAGAACAAGTTTTTCCAGAACAACAAACAAGGCTCATACAGTAATCTTAGAACAAAACACAAGCAATACATGCAATCATAAAAATAAAAAAATTACCGAGAAACCATACAAGACAATGTAGCTTCATATAGCCTTAACGAAAACATTAAGGTCAGGGGCATCATGCCAACTTATATTAGCGATATTTTTGTCTGCTTTGTTCCCACCCCAACCCTGCATTTCCCTTGTTTCCAATTGCTTGTAATGGTTCCATCAACCCCTTTGTGCTGCTGCCAAGTGCCTCCCCCTGCACAAAACATTGAGAACAATAGGTGAACAATAATACAGAAAAAATTACATTGGTACTCATATAGCCCTCCAATTGCTAATTGTAACACAAGGTCTAATTTTTGAGGTGGCCCATTGAACCCAACTAATTCATTTCCCTTTTTCCAGCTATTAGAACATCCTTACTTCTCAGTCAGATAAAGAGACGAGAAATAATTTTCCCAAAGGTAATGCACTTCTCTGCTTCGTTTAAAGCTTTCTGAATGATCATTTAAGTTAATGTTTTCAAAAGCTTACCTCCTTCCAGCCCATAGTTTCTAGGATTCTTCTGGCATAACTACCAACTCCAAAAGAAATGCTCAAGGATTCAGCAGCAGCTTCCTCTGGACAAAAAGAAAGAGGAGAGGATGGTGCAGAATCAACACCGATCGGTGCTTTCTTTTGTCCTGGACCCACACCAAAACCACCATGCAAGGCTCTTCTCTCAGCCGCTCTATCCCTATATGCATGGCTTATATTCTGAAAATGCAATAGGACACCAATTAAAAAGGAAAAAAAGCAAAATTGGGAAAGAGATGCAATATACATAAGGGTAGAGATATGTAATGCAAACTCCATCAGTGTGGACAAGTAGTAAAATCAGGCATAAATAAATAAATAAATGTTGCATTCCAAACCTTTTAATGCATTAAGAGATATTATCAAAAGGCAGCATTCAGAAACTCAAATTCAAAATTGCACACATGCCATCCTATAGGTAGAACTCAAGTATAATGGAGACCTTCCAATATTTTCAAACTTAATGACTTTAAATAAATATGCTTTTTTTTTCGGGCACTCAAGTACTTGACCCACCAGTTAAAAAAAAAAGTCCTTGATCCACTCAAACACATCTGAATCTTTAAAACCCAATTCTGTTTTGAGTTTTTGACGTTGCTATGATGAACAAGAAGGTTTAGTGGTTTAAAATCCCCAAAAATTCTACAATCATATCACCACATACAAATTAGACTCATCAACATCTCTGCTACACGCCAATAAATGCAAACATACAACAAGTTAGAACAGTTAACCATCCCTACCATCATATTCTATAGGCAACTATCCTCAGTACAATACTAAATTACGATCTCATCTGATTAATCAACTTCATCTGTTCCATGACCATAATGGTGTTCAATAATCATAACAATTGTCTAAATACCAATTAAACTGCAATACTGTGAAGTTAGTTGGTTGCAATATTTTAGCGACTTACGTGTGACTAACACCAGCCCATTCTGGAATCCTGTCACTCCAAATTGCACGATAACAGGTGAACTAGGACAGCCAGAGTCAAAACATATATAAGAATCATGCTGTCTGCTGGCATGGCCATTAGGCCCAATGTTACTTGAATCGTGGGTCGCTTTGATACGTAGTACGGGTACACNAACATATATAAGAATCATGCTGTCTGCTGGCATGGCCATTAGGCCCAATGTTACTTGGATCGTGGGTCGCTTTGATACGTAGTATGGGTACATNGAACTAGGACAGCCAGAGTCAAAACATATATAAGAATCATGCTGTCTGCTGGCATGGCCATTAGGCCCAATGTTACTTGAATCGTGGGTCGCTTTGATACGTAGTACGGGTACATGGTATGATACTTTCTTAGGTACACGTTACGATGGGGGTAGGTTTAGCTAGTACGGTATTTTGGGTCGCAATTCGTTTTGAAGCTCTTATGTAGATCGTTTTCACTACTATACAACATTATTTATTACAGAACATTCATAAACACTAAGTTAGTTTCTATGTATCTTATAGTTGTGCTTGATTTTCTATTATCTAAAACAATATATAATTATAAATCTATATACATATAGTCAATTAATATATATTTTATATTTATGCTACATGTTCTAAAGCGAATTGAATTAAGNACAATATATAATTATAAATCTATATACATGTAGTCAATTAATATATATTTTATATTTATGCTACATGTTCTAAAGCGAATTGAATTAAAGTTAGTATTATAATTTAGGATCATCCATTTTGGTGATCTGGATCACGAGCCCACCTCGTTTGGGATCGATGTACCCAGATCGTGGGTCATTAAAGGTTTAGTGAATTGTTGTAACCATGATTAGGCCTTTGCAATTACTACAACATCCTATACTCCTATGCCAGATGCAACTGCCGTGCACAGTCAGACAGACGGATGATTGAATAGAGGCAGTNTACAACATCCTATACTCCTATGCCAGATGCAACTGCCGTGCACAGTCAGACAGACGGGTGATTGAATAGAGGCAACGTATGCAGCATCAGAAAAGGAAATTGATTATCTGGTTAGAATTTCATGCAAGTTTGTTTCCATAATCCTCTCTTCCATCTGCAAACAACTCACTCTCATTGCTTTCATATACTAAAATCTTTAAAAAGCTTTTCTAAATGTTATTTTATCGGTGCAAATGTTGATGTTTGATACAGATATAAGAGCACCTACAAGAAAAAGAATGGTTTTAGCTTGAAGACAAGCTTTCACATGTAGAAGTTACCTTTTGGGATGCACAGAGCTGCTCAGGTGATAAAGAAACATCCTTGTCAACAGTGACTTCCTCTATCATTTTGGATTCGAAATTCCCAACAAGTTTAGGCAGTCTTTGAGTTTGTCTACTTAGAGACAGTTCTGGGAAGCCCCAGTCTTTTGTTGGGTTGGCAGAATCATAAGTTGACAACGAAGCCAAGTACCTTGCACTTGGACACCTCAGTTTATATACCTGGCCTGCTCAAAGGAAAGATAACCAAAAATACATTCACTTCACAATCATTTCAGCAAATTCTTGATAGGGAGGGAGGGAGAAAATAATTAAATCAGAGCTCAATCCTCCTCATTCATAAAAGAGAATAGTATCAAGTCATAGTTTTCGATAAGGAATAGCATAAAGTGGTAGTACTAGTATTTGATTCATAAATCTTGTAACTTGTGAATTAACAATCCCGAGACAAATATCCCCCAAAGGAATCCAATTAGTATAAGCATATAACAAATGAACAGATCTTTGACTGTTTATGTTTAGGATGTAAATCTACATAGATTTTTTGATGTTCTGGATTAAATGATTTTAAATTAGAGATTGCAACAACTGAGCATTTGATAAATATTGGCACATCCAGGTAGAAGTGATCATGCGTCAGGTTTTGCATCATGTATATCTAATGCATGCCTACTAATAGTGCCCAATCCGTAAATGATATGGGTCTGGAAATCCAATGCAAGATGCTTCTCTTAGACAAACATAGGACTGTAAAAAGAAATTATGCGGTTCACATCTTAGATAGGTATGACAAAAAAATTCATACAAGAAAAGGAACAATAAAATTAATGAATAAGTACCTAGAAATTTAATGTGAAAAACATATTCTCGAAAAGGTAAATTCAGAATTTTCACGTTGACTTGACTTCACAGATATATTGACTTGACTTCACAGATATATCATTGCTCCAATTAATAAAAGAGGATAACTATACAGCAGATAAGGCTCAGAGTCTCAGACACAAACACACACACACAGAGCAACGATTTTGAATCATTTTCCTTCCTATTAAATTAATATTATCATTACAAAAAAGTGAAAGCATATGAAATCAAAATAACATGCCTGATGTGGAATCTAAAATCAATTTCCTTTGTTGAAACTTCTAGCATGATCACCTAAGATTCTTTCTTTTTTCTTTTATGGGAAACCTATGGTTCTATTGGCTTCATCAGAATATAAAACTCTGATGTATCACAGCAATATTCCGAATGGATCAGTAGTGAGAATCCTAAAGTTCCACCTTCTTTTCACCAATACCAACCAACCAAACTAAGCCTTATGTCCCAATAACCTTCTTTTCCCCAATATAGACAATTAAAGACTCAAAAAAAGAAGATAAAATTGTATCACTCATATCAAGTCCATAAGGATTATATTTAACCCCCCCAAAAAAAAAGTCCATAAGGATTACATCTTTTGTCAAACAAAACAGGGCAAATGGCAAACCTGAGGTAACTCGTACCAGATCAAGATGAACTTCACATATTGGAGCAGTTTTTAGTAGACCACCCCCTGAAGGCATGGAGGGATGAAGCTTAGTGGAGCGTTTCACCAGTCTGCCCACAAGCCTTCTTATCCGACCTTTCCTATTTCTTTTGGTCCCTATGATCATTGCCCAATCCCATATATCCACAACTGGGAAACCTGGCAATGACTCCCCGACAGGTTGAATGACCTGACCATACTGAGCTCGCCAGTTCTCTTCATCCCATGAAAGACCTGTGGGGGTTGGAGGGGACAATTTCTCAGATGCATGCAGTCAATATTGTGTAACTGATGGACCACATTTTAAACAACATTAGTTGCAAGACAAACACTACATAGTCCTGAGACTCCAGTATTCATGGAAATCAAAAAGAAAAGGAAAGATAAAACTTTTGAATGGGTTGCATCCATCCAAGAGATTCTTTTCATTTTAGTTTTTGGAGTGGGGAATGTGATTCCTGAGAAATTTTGTTTTTGTTTCTGTATGTGAGTGTGTGTGTGTTGGGGAGGGGGGGGGGGAATAAAAGTGAAAGGAGAGAAACTAAAAAAAAAAACAGATTCGTAAACTCTAAAACAATCAACAAACTGTAGCAGAGGGAGGGCTAGAATTCTCTCATGTAAGTAACATAAACCTTCATCCAAGATAATTCCATTTAAATCAGTTGCACCATGACTGTCATCCGGGACCCATTCACCTTCTTCCAATTCATCAGTATCAGCATTCTCAGCACCTGAACAAATCAGAATAACTTAAGTGATGGGCCATCCATAGCAGTCTCTCTTCAACCAGAAACGAAAAAATATCAACAAACCATCAGCTGACATATATAAGCTATCCCCATCGTATCTTTCCACAGGCATTCTCTCATCAGAAGTAGCATTGATTGCTTGCTTGGAATAACCCGACAAATAAAGATCAATAAGTGTATCCTCTAACCTAAAAGAATATTTGTAATACTTAGGATAGTATTACTGAAGCAATGACAAGGTCAAAAGTGATGATAAGAAAAAGGAATCGAAGTAGCTTACCACTCTGAAGGTGGAGGTAGATTTTCAGGCAGTTGACTATTATTGCACTCCGTATAACCTGTAAAAACTAAAAAGTACAATTAAACAGATAAATCCTATAAAGATGAACTATTAGTGGCCCAATCTACGTAATAGTACATAGGCTTCAAGTATATGGCACCTCCTTGTTGTAGGTCTTTATAGATTTAAACCTGCCATTTCGTAATTGGACAGATAACACAACTCTGAGCACAAAATGCAGTGGTAATGATAGAGCCATAGAAGCAGTGTTAACAGTGAGCACAAAAGACCAGCAGCTGCAGAACCAGGGGTTGTGATGGTGTTGAGTAGGGGTGAATGGAAAGGGAACCAAGCAGGGGCCATGACCCACCTCATCAAACCAACTCAACTTGTTATACGAGTAAGCACAATATATTTACTTTGTCATCACTATCATCATTATACTCTCACTCTTCTTAAGGATAGAGATCAAATTATTTACTGATTTATGTGTACTATATATTTTTCAATTTTCATTGTCTGCATTGCTGATAAAAAGTTTGCCACAGTTTATTGTGCAGAGAACCAGAGGCATGAGTTTTGAAAATTGCTTTTTACATCTTAATTTTATGTAATTTTTGAGATATTATTAAGTTGGCCACCTTAAAGCATGGATTTTTTTAATGTGGCCCCCTCTCAATCCTTTATAGCATTTTGTTTCACTTCTGATTGGCCCCTTAGTCTTGAATTTCTGGCTTCACCCCTGCCTATTACCATCATTTAATGTCTTCACCAGGTGTTACAACTTTTGTTGGTTTAAGGAATGTCAGACCAGAGGCTAGTCTCAAATGCTAGACCATACGAATACTTTTACCAAGTAAAGTTCTGTTTGAATTCATGGAATGCCAACCCTGGAATGATCTTTAATGCTAAAACATTCTACTTATGAAGTATTTACAGTTCATTTTCTGTTATTAAAGCTAAAGCTGAAAAGGAGATATATGATTTCTAATTAGCAACTTACAAACCACAAACTATCGTTATTTCTGTCCAAGAAAGGTGATCAGGTGGAAAGTTAACATTGTCCATGAAGGTGAAACTTCTAACAGAACAAATGGCGGTTATCTCATTTCATTGTCAAATTTTACATAGAAATGCTACAGTAATAAAGAGAATTTTACTTAGAGCAACAGACATTCACCCTGGCTCACCTGTACTGGGTTCACCTACTTTACAAGCATCAGTTTCAGCTGCGTGGAGTGAAGAGTCATCCACATCCTCCTGACAAAGTACGCGTATACATGACTCATCTTGAACAGAGTTATCAAGAACAATACCACCATAACCATTCGTATCGGATTGAACATCCTGTCATGATGCAACAGAAGAACTCCGATTACCTCCTCTATACAACAGAGTTAAAATAATATGAGAACAGAGTTTCAACCAGAAACACTATCCTGGAATAGAAGAAATAAAATTGGAAAAGACAAGCTCAGCGGTACCTGGTCAGACCCCAATGGCACATAATTTCCATCCTCATATTTATAATAAACACCATCTCTAATGCTATAATACCATCCTGCTCCGGGGTCATGATAAAATCCAGTACTGTCACGAGATTAAGCCATAATAGGGTCATGGAATTATAAGAAACGAATTTACAAAACATACCATTGCACAGCAACACATTGTGTTTGGTTGCTACTAGAATCTCATCTTATTTCTTTGCTATGTAGATACATTAAGTGGAAAAACCAAAATGGCTGAGTCGTTAAAGTACAGTTATTGCACCGGAATTTCAGTAAAAATGGTGGCTAGCAATGTTTCACTGTAAAACTTTACAAACAAAAAAGCTACATAGACAGAGATGCCAATGACAATTTCCAAAGTTGGCAATACAAAATAGAAAAATTATAAAACAAAAAACATATGAATTAAATCAGATCAAAACAAAATCGCAATCATAATAGTTCAGCAGACATAATTCGTAGATCACCGAGACTTATTCCTAAGTTGCCTGATAGTTACCGTATGAATTATGCCAATATTGGCACAGAAGTTTAAAGCAACGAACTGTTAACCTCAAAATGTATGAACATCGGGTTTTGTTCTCAGCTTTTGAATATGATTAACACAGACTCGATTCAAGAACCTGAGATGCTTATGAAATATGAATAACCGTTCATTCAAAACCCTAATTAAGAAACCCTAAAAAATGAAATTTTGAAAATTTTCCGATTTTGAAGAAGAGAAGAACAAACCTGGCATGGTAGTAGAGATGAGATTCTTCGTCCCATTCAAAGGAGCATTCGTTTTTATGCGATTCTTCAGCGTCAGGTTCGTTGGTTCCCGCCATTTATCGATCTCTGAGTGTGAGCTGAAACGCGCGCGAGTGCGTTTGCATGTGGTTTTGTATGAGTTATGATTAGGGTGTCCATGGGCGGGCCAGGTCAGGCTAGGCCAACGAAATATTTTCTTGGTCTACTTTGGGCAGCGTAAGTCCAAATTTTTACTCAAAGTGACTTATCGGATAAGTCGGGCCGGGTTTGCTTATAGGTTGGCTACCCTAGCCCAACATGCGACCTTATTGGTTGGATTTAGCGAGTCTATTCGCAGGTTTTTTTATATATAATTTTATTTAAAAATAATAAATATTTTTGTTATTTAATATTTTTATAAATTATATTTTTGAATCAAAAGTATAATTAAAATAAATAAAAATAAAATAATAAATAATTCTATTTTTGATTAAGGCATAAACTACGTCCAATAGAATAAATACATCTCAATTAAGTTGACACCTACTCACTTATTTATCATTTGCATTACTATACCCTTTAAAACTTAGATTTTTTGGGTGTAGGTACATTTTTTAGAATTATTTTAGAGGAAGTGTATGAATAAGTATTTTACTCTATTAAGTTCAATTTTAATAAAACATCTTGTGACTAGGTATAAAAATCAAATAACATTTTAATTTTTTTTCTTATTTACCCTTCCTTAAATTATGTATAATTTTTATTCTCTCAATCTCTCTATTTCCCTTATTTTCTCTCTATCTTTCTCTTTCTCCCCCTCTCTCTCCATTACTTTCTCTCTCATATTTTCTCTCCATCTCTCTCCGTTAATCTCCCTATCTTTTCCCTATTTTTTCCCTCTATCTCCNAGGAATGTGATTCCTGAGAAATTTTGTTTTTGTTTCTGTATGTGAGTGTGTGTGTGTTGGGGAGGGGGGGGGGGAATAAAAGTGAAAGGAGAGAAACTAAAAAAAAAAACAGATTCGTAAACTCTAAAACAATCAACAAACTGTAGCAGAGGGAGGGCTAGAATTCTCTCATGTAAGTAACATAAACCTTCATCCAAGATAATTCCATTTAAATCAGTTGCACCATGACTGTCATCCGGGACCCATTCACCTTCTTCCAATTCATCAGTATCAGCATTCTCAGCACCTGAACAAATCAGAATAACTTAAGTGATGGGCCATCCATAGCAGTCTCTCTTCAACCAGAAACGAAAAAATATCAACAAACCATCAGCTGACATATATAAGCTATCCCCATCGTATCTTTCCACAGGCATTCTCTCATCAGAAGTAGCATTGATTGCTTGCTTGGAATAACCCGACAAATAAAGATCAATAAGTGTATCCTCTAACCTAAAAGAATATTTGTAATACTTAGGATAGTATTACTGAAGCAATGACAAGGTCAAAAGTGATGATAAGAAAAAGGAATCGAAGTAGCTTACCACTCTGAAGGTGGAGGTAGATTTTCAGGCAGTTGACTATTATTGCACTCCGTATAACCTGTAAAAACTAAAAAGTACAATTAAACAGATAAATCCTATAAAGATGAACTATTAGTGGCCCAATCTACGTAATAGTACATAGGCTTCAAGTATATGGCACCTCCATATTGTAGGTCTTTATAGATTTAAACCTGCCATTTCGTAATTGGACAGATAACACAACTCTGAGCACAAAATGCAGTGGTAATGATAGAGCCATAGAAGCAGTGTTAACAGTGAGCACAAAAGACCAGCAGCTGCAGAACCAGGGGTTGTGATGGTGTTGAGTAGGGGTGAACGGAGAGGGAACCAAGCAGGGGCCATGACCCACCTCATCAAACCAACTCAACTTGTTATATNCACAAAAGACCAGCAGCTGCAGAACCAGGGGTTGTGATGGTGTTGAGTAGGGGTGAATGGAAAGGGAACCAAGCAGGGGCCATGACCCACCTCATCAAACCAACTCAACTTGTTATACGAGTAAGCACAATATATTTACTTTGTCATCACTATCATCATTATACTCTCACTCTTCTTAAGGATAGAGATCAAATTATTTACGGATTTATGTGTACTATATATTTTTCAATTTTCATTGTCTGCATTGCTGATAAAAAGTTTGCCACAGTTTCNCATCACTATCATCATTATACTCTCACTCTTCTTAAGGATAGAGATCAAATTATTTACTGATTTATGTGTACTATATATTTTTCAATTTTCATTGTCTGCATTGCTGATAAAAAGTTTGCCACAGTTTCTTGTGCAGAGAACCAGAGGCATGAGTTTTGAAAATTGCTTTTTACATCTTAATTTTATGTAATTTTTGAGATATTATTAAGTTGGCCACCTTAAAGCATGGATTTTTTTAATGTGGCCCCCTCTCAATCCTTTATAGCATTTTGTTTCACTTCTGATTGGCCCCTTAGTCTTGAATTTCTGGCTTCACCCTTGCCTATTACCATCATTTAATGTCTTCACCAGGTGTTACAACTTTTGTTGGTTTAAGGAATGTCAGACCAGAGGCTAGTCTCAAATGCTAGACCATACGAATACTTTTACCAAGTAAAGTTCTGTTTGAATTCATGGAATGCCAACCCTGGAATGATCTTTAATGCTAAAACATTCTACTTATGAAGTATTTACAGTTCATTTTCTGTTATTAAAGCTAAAGCTGAAAAGGAGATATATGATTTCTAATTAGCAACTTACAAACCACAAACTATCGTTATTTCTGTCCAAGAAAGGTGATCAGGTGGAAAGTTAACATTGTCCATGAAGGTGAAACTTCTAACAGAACAAATGGCGGTTATCTCATTTCATTGTCAAATTTTACATAGAAATGCTACAGTAATAAAGAGAATTTTACTTAGAGCAACAGACATTCACCCTGGCTCACCTGTACTGGGTTCACCTACTTTACAAGCATCAGTTTCAGCTGCGTGGAGTGAAGAGTCATCCACATCCTCCTGACAAAGTACGCGTATACATGACTCATCTTGAACAGAGTTATCAAGAACAATACCACCATAACCATTCGTATCGGATTGAACATCCTGTCATGATGCAACAGAAGAACTCCGATTACCTCCTCTATACAACAGAGTTAAAATAATATGAGAACAGAGTTTCAACCAGAAACACTATCCTGGAATAGAAGAAATAAAATTGGAAAAGACAAGCTCAGCGGTACCTGGTCAGACCCCAATGGCACATAATTTCCATCCTCATATTTATAATAAACACCATCTCTAATGCTATAATACCATCCTGCTCCGGGGTCATGATAAAATCCAGTACTGTCACGAGATTAAGCCATAATAGGGTCATGGAATTATAAGAAACGAATTTACAAAACATACCATTGCACAGCAACACATTGTGTTTGGTTGCTACTAGAATCTCATCTTATTTCTTTGCTATGTAGATACATTAAGTGGAAAAACCAAAATGGCTGAGTCGTTAAAGTACAGTTATTGCACCGGAATTTCAGTAAAAATGGTGGCTAGCAATGTTTCACTGTAAAACTTTACAAACAAAAAAGCTACATAGACAGAGATGCCAATGACAATTTCCAAAGTTGGCAATACAAAATAGAAAAATTATAAAACAAAAAACATATGAATTAAATCAGATCAAAACAAAATCGCAATCATAATAGTTCAGCAGACATAATTCGTAGATCACCGAGACTTATTCCTAAGTTGCCTGATAGTTACCGTATGAATTATGCCAATATTGGCACAGAAGTTTAAAGCAACGAACTGTTAACCTCAAAATGTATGAACATCGGGTTTTGTTCTCAGCTTTTGAATATGATTAACACAGACTCGATTCAAGAACCTGAGATGCTTATGAAATATGAATAACCGTTCATTCAAAACCCTAATTAAGAAACCCTAAAAAATGAAATTTTGAAAATTTTTCGATTTTGAAGAAGAGAAGAACAAACCTGGCATGGTAGTAGAGATGAGATTCTTCGTCCCATTCAAAGGAGCATTCGTTTTTATGCGATTCTTCAGCGTCAGGTTCGTTGGTTCCCGCCATTTATCGATCTCTGAGTGTGAGCTGAAACGCGCGCGAGTGCGTTTGCATGTGGTTTTGTATGAGTTATGATTAGGGTGTCCATGGGCGGGCCAGGTCAGGCTAGGCCAACGAAATATTTTCTTGGTCTACTTTGGGCAGCGTAAGTCCAAATTTTTACTCAAAGTGACTTATCGGATAAGTCGGGCCGGGTTTGCTTATAGGTTGGCTACCCTAGCCCAACATGCGACCTTATTGGTTGGATTTAGCGAGTCTATTCGCAGGTTTTTTTATATATAATTTTATTTAAAAATAATAAATATTTTTGTTATTTAATATTTTTATAAATTATATTTTTGAATCAAAAGTATAATTAAAATAAATAAAAATAAAATAATAAATAATTCTATTTTTGATTAAGGCATGAACTACGTCCAATAGAATAAATACATCTCAATTAAGTTGACACCTACTCACTTATTTATCATTTGCATTACTATACCCTTTAAAACTTAAATTTTTTGGGTGTAGGTACATTTTTTAGATTTATTTTAGAGGAAGTGTATGAATAAGTATTTTACTCTATTAAGTTCAATTTTAATAAAACATCTTGTGATTAGGTATAAAAATCAAATAACATTTTAATTTTTTTTCTTATTTACCCTTCCTTAAATTATGTATAATTTTTATTCTCTCAATCTCTCTATTTCCCTTATTTTCTCTCTATCTTTCTCTTTCTCCCCCTCTCTCTCCATTACTTTCTCTCTCATATTTTCTCTCCATCTCTCTCCGTTAATCTCCCTATCTTTTCCCTATTTTTTCCCTCTATCTCCATAGTTTATTTTATTTTCAAATATGTAAAGATTTAATTTAATTTTTTAATCTCTTTCTCTTCTACTTTGTTTTTTTCTCTATCTCTCTTTATATCAACGTTAAAAGTAACAATAACACAATTACACTATTAGTTACATCAATCAGTTACAAATTGCCCCTATAATACACCAAACAATTATTTATGTGTTCTAATAAATCAAACAGTTAACTAAACAATTACACAAAATTATGACACCAACTTAATTTGTCATTCAATTATTTATGTAAATCAAAGAGTTGCATCATTTAGTATCACGACATGGTTACATCAATTATATACATCAAATTTGGTATAATGGTAAAGTGTTTTGTGTAATGATAAATCTAATTTGATGCATATAATTGGTGTAATTATGTTGTGATATTAAATAACACATCTCTTTGGTTTATGTAAACAATTGAATGACAAATTGAGTTAGTGTTGTAATTTTGTTTATTGTTTAGTATAATTGTTTGATTTATTAGCACACATCAGTAACTGTTTTGTGTATTATAAGGTAATATAACTAATTGGTGTAATTGATTTGTTGTAACATTGATATAAGAAGAAAGAGATAGAGAGAGAATAAGGAGAGAAAGAGTAACGGTGAGAGAAAATATGAGGAGAGAGAAAAAATATGGGAGAGAGAAATAAAAAAATCAAATCAAATATTTATATATTTAAAAAAATAAATTATCAATGAAAGAGAGATAGATAAATAAAAAATAAGAAATAGAGAGTGAGAAAGTAATGAAGAGAGTATATTGGAGAAAGTAATGCAGTAATAAATGGTTTGTTAGTCTTTTTCTAAAAAAAATGCCCTTAGAGCCAAATAAATTTTCTTATTGTAATTTTGCTCAATTAAGTCCAAAATTTTGTACCAGTTTTCAAATTTCCCTTAAAACTTGCATGCTTAATATATGAAAGAAAACAATACATTATTTATAGTATCTAAATTTTTAAAATTTTAAATTTCAACATTGAGAGACTTATTTCAAAGCGTCAAATTTAATAGTTTAAAAATATAATTTTTTTTTCAAAGGAAGGGTGGGCGGGCTAGACTTGACGGGTGGGCTCTTGGGCTAGGTTTTAACGAATTTTTTCGGGTGGGCTATTGTGTTGTGTAATGAGTTTGCGGGCAAACTCAAGCCATCTTTTTAAGGATACAGGGCTCGGGCGGGCCAACTATCGGGCTTATCGAATTTTGGACTTATTTTTCCTGGTCGGATAATGACATTTTGTACGCCGAATAATTTTAAATGTTACCCTTTATCTAACTCCAAAAGAAGAAATCTAATATTAACCCTTTGTTTTTTTCAAGTATAGTAATATACCTCAATAGCAATAGCTAAGACTAAATTAGATAAAATAATGTTATATACACCAATTTTCTACATCATCTTACTTACACAATGCTGATGTGCCATAATTACTATTATTAAATAGATATTAATCTTTATGAGACACACTAATTTAATGATCTATATTGAAGTTATGCATAAAAATAGTATAAAAATATAATGTGTAGTATATTGAAAGTGATTCCCCTAATGGTGCTGAAGAACCAAAACAAGAAAGAACAAATCATGACAAGCTATCAATTGATCACATTTTAATTGCAGAGCAGAACACAAGTCCTCCTTAAATCACTCCCAACGGCTAGTGACCCATAAACATCGTTTGTAATATTATTTTCCTTCTTTCTTGCTATTTACCCCTTGTAATTGATAGTAGCAAAATGTATATGAGACAATGAACAACTCTCACATTAAAGAGAGTACAACACAAAAACACTATATGTTCTTTACTTTCTACATGGTATCAGAGCCACAAGGTTAATCCCACTGAATTTCGATCCGTCTCAAGAACAAGTGGCTATTGCCTCCATCAATGTAGGGAACTTCGTCACTCTTCATTTGAAGCAGGACAATTACCCTTTATGGCGTGAGTAAGTGCTTGGATTGGTTGAGAACCAAGACATTGTGGGGCTCCTCACTGGTGAAAGTCCTATGCCATTTTTGTTTGTCTCTAGTTTTGAAGCCTCTAATGATGGACTCAAAGAGACCAATCCAAATTATGTGAAGTGGAAAAAATCAGAACAAAGAGACCAATCCAAATTATGTGAAGTGGAAAAAATCAGACCGCCTATTGCGAGGTTGGATAATCAAGACTCTCACAGAAGAGGCCCTTGGCTTAGTAATTGGTCTTGAGACCTCTGCTAAGGTGTGGACAACTCTCAAAGAAGCCTCGACACAAACTTCACAAGAGCGTGAGTTTCAACGTCAACAACTTACGTATATGCAAAAGGATTCTCCACTTCTCTTAATGATTATCTATGACAATTTAAAAGTATTTGTGACAATTTGGCTGTGATTGGAAGCCTAGTGAGTGACAAAACAAAGGTATTTTCCTTTCTTAATAACCTTGGTGCTAAGTATGAGTCATTCACGATTTCCATGCTCAAGCCGCTTATGCCCTCTTATAGCAAGGTCATCCCTCTCCTCCAAAGTTATGAGACTCGTATCAACCTTCATTCTGATTCCAACACCTACGCTGCATTTTTTGGCACAAAATTAAGGCTTCCAACCAGACCAATTAGCGAGGTGGAGGACGTCCCAATCATAACGATTTTCCTCTAAAGGCAGGGGATTCCATCCTATGAACCAAAACAATCGTGATGTGTCTTCTACAAATCAATCTGCTGGTCCTCTGCAAACTTAAAACAAAGAACGCAATCGAGATGTTAGCTGCCAAATTTGTGGCAAGCGCGGGCATGAAGAATTAAAGTGTTGGTACCGATTTGACAATTCCTATCAGCCCAACGATGTGCCTCAGACCCTAGATGCGTTAATCTCAACAGTGGGGTAAAAGATCAAGAGTGGACAACGAACACAAGAGCTTCAGCACACATGACATCCAACCCAGGTATTCTAAAAAATTTAGGACCTTATACTGGCTTGGATCATGTTATGGTAGGTAATGGTCATCTTTTGCCAATTACGCATGTTGGAGAAACAATGATTTGAAATAACTCACACACTATTAAACTTGATAATGTTTTATTAGTACCCGTTCTTGAAAAGAACCTCTTATCAGTTGGTCAATTAACTACTAATTACCCACTTAATTGTGAGTTTTTTGGTGTTGGTTTCACTATAAAGGACAGGGCCACGAATCAAATAATATTGCAAGGACACAAACAAGGTAATCTTTACTTCATCTCAACCAAGCCTGAAGCCCACTTCTCAATGCGTTTTCAAGCTGTGAACAATGATGTTTGTCATCAGAGGCTAGGGCATCCACAGGCAGCCGTTGTGTCCAAATTACAATCCTGTGGGCTAATCAAAGTTCTCGGCAAAAATAAAATCACATCTATATGTGAAAGTAGTCAAATGGGAAAATTCAGTAGCCTTCCTTTTCTCAGTTCTTCAAATAAAAATTATGGTTTACTTGAAAAAATACATTGTGATCTTTGGGGTCCAGTCCCTATCAATTCTATTGACAAATTCTCTTATTATTCTATCTTAGTTGATGAATCTACTTGATATAGGTGGTTTATTCCCTTGAAATGCAAGTCCGAATTTTTTACTTATTTTTGATTATTTGTTAAATTTCTTGACCGTCAATTTTCGAAAAAAATCAAGATTTTTCAATTCGATGGTGGTGGTGAATTTGCTACCAATGCTTTGAATAATTATTTGCAAGAACAAGGAATCATCCACCAAGTCTTATGTCCTCGCACACCAGAGCAAAATGGCATTGCCGAACGTCGCCACCAAACAATTCATTAATTGGGGCTTACTATGTTGTTTCATAATAGTATGCCTAAACGTTTTTGGGTTGAGGCATTCTCCACAACAGTATTTTTGATCAACCGTATTCCTTTTGTTACGCATGACAATGAAACACCCTTCTTTAAGCTCCATGGTCGGCATCCAAACTATAACTCTTTAAGGGTGTTTGGATCAAAATATTTTCCATATATTTGGAATGCTCAAACCACCAAATTTGACCCCAAGTCCCTGTCGTGTGTGTTCATGGGTTATAGCAATAGATTCAAAGGCTATAAATGCTTTTATCCCCCCATTGGCTGCATGTATGTGTCAAGGTATGTAGTTTTTGATGAAAGGAATTTTCCTTTTAAAAATCCAGCAAATTTACATTCACCTTTAGCATCTCTTAAGGTGATATCGACCTTCTCGGAGTGGTTAGAATCACGGTCTCCCATTACCACCATCAACACCTCACCCACCACTAATATTTCAGATATACCAAAGATCTCAGTGTTGCAGGATACTCATGATACAACCATGTCTTCTATGCTGCCAGTGATTCCCGAACAACCGGATCATGACACTATTGTCAACATCGATTACCATTCAGCACCTACCATATCCCCCACCGTGGTTGAAACTAAGGAGCAGTCTCTACCTTTTGAGCCAACGAGTGCCTCCATTGGAGCCTCACCTCTTACAGATTGTGAACCTCTTACTGAGCTCACTAATTCTACTGCTGCCTCCTCACTCACCGATGACACCACTGTTGCTTTTGGGTTCAACTCAATTATGCCTTTCATCCCATGATCACACGAGCAAAAATAGGTATTCATAAACCTAATCCTAAGTATGCTAACCTTCATAAACTTCTATTTATTTCTCAGGACCCCAAGAGTATTCGCTCGGCCTTAAAACATGACGGGTGGACTCATGCCACGAATGAGAAATTAGAGGCACTTCGTCAAAATAACACTTGATCCTTTGTTCCCCGCTAACCTGATATGCATGTTATCGGCGGCAAATGGGTCTTCAAAATAAAACTCAATTTCGATGGGTCCCTAAATCTCTTAAAGGCACGGTTGGTGGCCAAAGGTTACCTTCAAATGGATGGTGTTGATTACATTGAAACATTTTCTCCAATAATAAAACCAGGTACAATTTGTACAGTTCTTACCTTGGTTTTAGTTCGAAAATGGGAGATTTGACAATTAGACATAAAAAATGCCTTTTAACATGGTTTTTTAAATGAATCCGTGTTCATGGAACAACCACCTGGCTTTGTCAAAATATCTTTCGCCAATCATGTTTGCAAACTAAATAAAGCCCTCTATGGCTTAAAGCAAGCTCCTAGAGCATGGTTTGATAGATTCAATAGCTTTCTACTCGCCTTTGGATCCTTTTGTAGCATGTTCGATCCATCCCTTTTTATTTGTCATTTCAATCATGGCTCCTTATTTTTATTACTCTATGTTGATGATATAATTTTAACGGCATCAAATATCTACTTACTAGAAGAATTTATTAATGCACTCCATCTTAAGTTTGCTATGAAGGATTTAGGTCCTTTACATTATTTTCTTGGTATTCAAGTGACTCATACTTATGATGGTTTAGTGTTATCTCAATATAAATATGCTCTAGATATTGTCGAACGTGTACAGATGAAAGATTGCAAGCCAATTACAACACCAATGACTCAAAAAATGAAGAACTCTGTGAGCTCAATTCCTTTCTCTGACCAAGCACATTACGGTAGCATCGTGGGTTCCCTTCAACGCCTCACTTTGACATGGCCTAATTTAGCATTCAATATCAATTTTGTATCCCAATTCATGCATAGCCCTACCAAGGATCACTACCGGATGGTCAAATGCATTCTCCACTATGTTCAGGGTACGGCTAATCCAGGCGTCCAACTACGATCAAATTCCACACTCAATTTATGTGCATTCGTGGATGCCAACAGGGCTGGATGTCTGGAGACTCAGCGATCCACCACTGGATTTTGCACCTTTTTGGGTAGTAATTGCATTTCTTGGAGTGCAAAAAAAACAAAATACAATCTCTCGATCAAGCACTGAAGCTAAATATTGCTCAATGACTCATACCACAACATAACTAACATGGCTTGCCTCCCTTCTTCGCGACCTTGGTGATCGACTGGACAAAACTCATGTTCTTTTCTGTGATAACTTAAGTGCTCTCTACATGGCTGTCAATCCGGTGTTCCATGCCTACAACAAACATATTGAGATTAACTACCACTATGTCCGAGAACATGTTGCTCTTAGCCTTCTTCAAACTCAGCATGTTTCATCTTTTCACCAACTAGCTGACATCTTCACCAACCCTCTTTCCCAGTTCAATCTTCAACGAATTTGTGCCAAACTGAACCTCACCAATCAGCTCAGTTTGTAGGGGTGTATTGGAAGTGATTCCCTTAATGGTGCTGAAGAACCAAAACAATAAAGAGCAAATCATGGTGAGCTGTCATTTGATCACATTTTAATTACAGAGCAGAACATAAGTCCTCCTTAAATCACTCCCAACAGCTAGTGACCCAGAAACATAGTCTGTAATATTACTTTCCTTCTTTCTTGCTATTTACCCTTTGTAATTGATGGCAACAATATATATATGAAACAATGGACAACTCTCACATTAAGGAGAGTACAACACAAAAACACTATCTGTTCTTAACTTTTTAGATAGTATTGTTGAGATAAATATTTTGTTTTCTTCATACAAATCTTACTATACATAAAATTGGATTACAGAGACACGATGTTTGTCTATATTGTCCTTGTAAATTTTTTATTTTTTGAATTTTCAATAATTCATTCAAGAAAATCAATTGATTTTAATCAAGTTGGTTACTCTTAACTCGCAAGATTTTGTTACCAAATTGTCAATTCTTATCAAAAACAAGATTTAATTTGTTATCTCTCCACTTTTGGATTTCTACTATGTAATATTTGTGACTTCTCTTTATTCCTCTTTAGATGTTTTCTCATTTTCTATAAACTGCATTGGTTTAAAAGTTGAAATAATAGTGATTTATTGATATAAAAAAATTATTCATTCACGAATAAATTTTCAAAAATATCTGAATTGGATTTTTGACCTAAAAACTTATATGAGTGAACTCCAAAAGCCAATGAAAACTCTTATCAAGTTCTCCCACATAGATACAATCTAAATGAACAAATTAATTAGTCTAAATCATTGCATAAAAATATCATTATTTGATTGATCTAAGTTCATTCAACTTATTATTTATTAATATTTTCTTTTGGCCAATCCGGGAATCGTTTTATAGAACATCTCTTTTTATTTAATCACACATCGAAAATATATACCACAAGAATTCTTATTTAAATTATGACTTGTAATGTTTATATTTAATATTGGGATTGACTGACCAATATAAAATAAATATTCAAAATAAATATTCTTTGAGGGGGGTATTTTATAAGTGGACCAAAGGAAAATTATTTTTCAAATTTCACATCCTAATTGACTTTTGCAATTGGAGCCTATCATCCACTCATTTAGGATTAGGATGTGATGAGCCCAAATCTAACCGGGCCAAGCACAATAAATCAAGTCGGCCCAAATCAACTACAAGGCATCCCAAGTCTAGTTCACCAGTCCAAGATTCAAAGAGTCCATGAAAGAATGAGTACGTGCGAGAAAGATCATCGGGATGGATACACAAGAATTAATTGTACTTACTTTTTGTAACTATCCTCCTCGAAGAATTAGTACCCTCACACTTATGTCACCGCCTCACCATACCTATAAATGGTAAGCTCTCTCCACATGGAGAGACATCTCTACATCTTGGCATCTCATTTCACATTGAGTTTTGCCTCTCTACACGCCCTACACATATAGCTTCTCTCTCATAAGTAGTGTACCTCTCCTAGAGCATATACCTCACAAAGATCTCTCTCTGTTATTTTATTCATCAATAAAAAGACCTCCGATCACCGTTGCCGTTTTTTGAGAGTGGAGTAGATCACTCAAACCGAACCACTATATATCTGCATATTTGCTCATATTTATTGTTTTGTCATTGGTTACCTTATTTATTATCCATTAATTATACATCTTCACATACTCGACTGTTGATCTTGCATGAGACCAGTTTTGCGCATCATCAGGATGCACACATTATTACTTATTATGCATTAATGTATGAGATAACTTTGAAACTACTTTTCGCATTACAACTTGTCTTTGAAAGCAACTCTGCTTAATATTTCTACATGGTTAGCCAACTATAAATCTATCAAATTGGTAATTATATGCTTCAAATTTCACATCCTAATTAACTTTTGCTATTGGAGCCCACCATCCGAACATCCACTCATTTAGGATTAGGATGCACACGTTATTACTTATTATAAATTAATGTATGAGATAAGTTTGAAACTATTATTCACATTACAACTTGTCTTGTAAAGCATCTCTACTTAATATTTCTACATGGTTAGCCAGCTATAAATATGTCAAATTGGTAATTATATGCAATTTCTAGTTAAATTGTCCAATGTTTGATGATGCACAAAAACAAATTTATGTACAATTAAATCAGTCGAGTGTGATGTAAAATAATTAATAGCAAGAGATAAAGATTGGGTGATTGAGTCTGATTGACCTAACTACTGAAAGCAACGACAGTAGTCGAAGAACTCTATTAATGAGAGAGTACAAAGTAGAGAGAAAGAGAAAACAATGGTATGCTCAAAGTGAGGTATGTGAGATTTGCCCCCATGTGTAGGGAGTTTACAACTTATAGACACAAATCCCTAGTTGTGGCGGTGACGTGAATGTTAAACTACTAATTTATCAAACATGATAGCTACTGTTGGGGATATGTACTATCTTTGAGTAATGACTATTCCAATGATTACTATCTTGGAGTAATAACTATTCCGATAATTGTTCTTTCACGTACGTTAACTCTTCTTAAATTCTTGAGCTTTGGATTAGACTGAGGTCATGAGCAAAATCTAGCCTGTCTTTTGATGATTTGAGTTCAACTCATGAACTAGATCTAAACCTGGTCTGAATCTGAGCTTGTCAATGTTTATTTTAGGTTTTGAGAACACAATCAAAAAGTTATAAGAAACAAAGACTTGTCGCATATGTTATAGATGAAGTGCATGAAATTTTACTTGAGGGCGGATTTTGTCGCAGATGCATGTAAACTTGTTTAATTGTCTCATTGCTTCTAGTTAAAGAATAATCACTTCCCAAGTAAGAATAAAGTTATATACATCTAATATTTCTTAAATTGAAAGTAACATTTTTTTTTTGTACGTTGTGTTTTACACTTTCTCGTTCAACTCGGAAGAAGGAAAGAACAAAGTCCTATTATGTCGTCCTACACCTTATGCCAAAAGTTAGTGACAAGATCACTAACTACCGACAGCTTTTGCATGAATTCTATTACATTTGCTTTGTTTTAATTTATTGGGGTTTCCTTTGCTTTATGATATGATACGATATTGTTCTTTGGGTCGGATAAAAACCTGTCATAAAATCAATTGGAATCAAACAAAAATGGAGTAAAGACTCTAGGAAACGTCTAGAAAAGCAACGAAGGGTCGAGAAAGAACGATAAGAGACATGAAAGAAAAGTAAGAGCAACTCCAAGATCTTTAAACATTCTACAAGTTAGTCATACTCATAGCCAAGACCATGAAGTTTACTTGAGTGGTCCCCCAAAGAATAAAATAGGTTTTAAAGAACTCCCCCCTCACCTTTCACTAGAATAAGAGGGTTTTTTTTTGTGACAACTGCGTTCACTCTCACACAAAAAAATGTATTTCTGAAAAAAAAAAAAAAATTTATGGCCATAGTACTATCATAAAAAGTTATTTACTATCACAAATACTATTTGAGACGATTTGTTGCTACCATAAAAACTTTTTAAAACTCAACTTATTATGGCAACTAATAACAAATGGAGTCTCAAAAGTCTTTATCGCGGTAATGACCTATCTCAAATAGTATTTGAGACAGCAAATAACCTTTTTTTTTTATTTTCAAAATACGTTTTTTTCGTTAAAGTGAACACAACTATCATAAAAAAATTGTATCAAAAGGCTCTAATTCTTACAATGATTTGTGACCACATGATCATCCCATTATTAAAGTACTTGTATCTTTCGTTGTATTGTGATCTCTCAGCTATGACCTCCGATAAGAGTGGCTCCAATCGAATCCGTTGGACATCTTTTATTTCTTATCTTGAATCACAGCCTAAGAATTGAGATTCTTTACAGTATCACATCGATCAATGTTTAGTACATGAGACAGTGATAAAAGACTTCATTGGTTACTACTTTAAACTATCTCAAGTTAGGATCATCTTCGTGTCTTATTCTTTTTTTAAATTTAAATTTATATTTAAGTCAACGTTAAATATGCTGTTAAAGATATACTAATTTACCCGAAATGTATGTCGGTTTACAAATAATTATATGTTTTTAGAGTTAAGTGTTCAGTAAGAGTCACTTGAAATGTATATATATAAATGCTACGTTACTCAAATCAAATCCTAAATAATCAGGTCCCAATTTCACTTGCACCTCACATAGAAAATGAAAAAGCTTTGGACCCACACAGATTGATATTTAAGTTTACGTTTGTTTCGATTGTTTGTTAAAATTCAACTATATATGATTAAACCCAATTTTTTAGTTCAAATTTTTTCGGTATGTCTTTAAAATAAATTTATAATGAGTATTTTTTTTTGTTGACTATTTTTGTATAGTGCTAATGTATATGAATTATGATGTTTTATTAATGAAACTATACTCTTGTGAATATTAATGATTTTAATATTCATATGGTTTAAGTTACCCCACCGACCTGGCCAAAGCCCCAATCCACACAGTTCTCCACACTAGAATTCACAGGCATGGCCAAATTGATCGAGGCTCTTGATAGTCTCTTCTATTCATTTTGAGATGGGTTTCATTTGATCCAGCCTTTCAAAGAAGATATCGAAATGACAGTTGTACCGTTACAAAAAAAGGTTGCCACTAAAATGCCCCATGAAAGCAAGATTCATTCCAACTTGTAGTTAGTTTCCACGCACAACTGCACAAGCAAACTACCACCAAGCTTTGCTAAAGGTTAACGTTATATACCACCTTCAGATTCCATTTCTCTCTCTCAATTTTGTCTATATAAACCACTCTCCCTTTCTTGCATTGTTCACACCTTAACTCTCTCTCTCTCATTTACAAGCTTGTGAGAAAAAATAACCCATTCTCTTTCATGGCTCCAAGCTTGAGCAAAAATGCCCCAGAAGTAATGGTGCTTGTGGATGAGGATGAGGATGATAAGAAACCACTGTCAATCACCCTTGAAGGATCAGAATTTTTGGCCAATGGCCACCCCGTTCTCACTGATGTCCCTACTAACATCATAGCAACACCTTCTCCATTTACCTCCAAAGACTTGTTGTCCAAGAGCATGGTCGGATGCTTCGTTGGCTTTGATGCAGACGAGCCAAAAAGCCAGCACGTGGTCCCCACCGGCAAGCTGAGGGACATAAGGTTCATGAGCATATTCAGATTCAAAGTCTGGTGGACTACTCATTGGGTTGGCAATGGTGGAACAGATGTTGAACATGAGACCCAAATGATGATCCTTGACAAATCCGACTTGGGACGCCCCTATGTTTTACTACTTCCACTCCTTGAAGGACCCTTCAGAGCTTCATTGCAGCCTGGCATGGATGATGACGTGGACATCTGCGTGGAGAGTGGATCCAGCCATGTCAGCAGCTCCAGCTTCAGGAGTTGCATGTACATGCATATTGGTGATGACCCATATCAATTGGTCAAGGAAGCCATGAAGGTCATTAGGGTCCATTTGGGGACCTTTAGGCTTATGGAAGAAAAGTGTCCTCCAGGTTCAACTCAATCTTACTCAACAAATCTTTGTCTCGATATTTTGAGATCGATTGCTTAGATTTTGTTTCGTTATTGTACTCTATGAAGAGTCATAAATTTTGTATCATATATATTTTTTGACTATTTCATTTAAAGTGAATTTTGGTCTTCAGGTATTGTGGACAAATTTGGATGGTGCACTTGGGATGCCTTTTATCTTAGGGTACACCCTGAAGGGGTGTGGCAGGGGGTCAAGGGTCTAGTAGAGGGTGGGTGCCCTCCAGGGTTGGTCCTAATAGATGATGGGTGGCAATCCATATGCCATGATGATGACCCCATAACTGATCAAGAAGGCATAAACAGAACAGAAGCTGGTGAACAAATGCCATGCAGATTAATGAAGTTTGAAGAGAATTACAAGTTTAGGGACTACCAGAGTCCTAGGGTACCCTCCAACAAGGGCATGGGTGCCTTTGTGAGGGACCTTAAGGAGGAGTTTAAGAGCATAGAGCATGTGTATGTATGGCATGCACTTTGTGGGTATTGGGGCGGGTTACGCCCCGGTGTACCGGGTATGCCCGAGTGTAGGGTCATTGGTCCTAAACTATCAGAGGGTTTGCAGATGACCATGGAGGATCTGGCCGTGGACAAGATTGTGAACAATGGAGTTGGGTTGGTCCCACCGGAAAAGGTCCATGAGATGTACGAGGGGTTGCACTCACATCTTGAATCGGCAGGGATTGATGGTGTCAAGGTGGATGTGATACATGTAAGTTTCCATATCTTTCAACTTTTCCACTATCACTCCAAAAAACCAAAGCCGGANCGGATAAAAACCTGTCATAAAATCAATTGGAATCAAACAAAAATGGAGTAAAGACTCTAGGAAACGTCTAGAAAAGCAACGAAGGGTCGAGAAAGAACGATAAGAGACATGAAAGAAAAGTAAGAGCAACTCCAAGATCTTTAAACATTCTACAAGTTAGTCATACTCATAGCCAAGACCATGAAGTTTACTTGAGTGGTCCCCCAAAGAATAAAATAGGTTTTAAAGAACTCCCCCCTCACCTTTCACTAGAATAAGAGGGTTTTTTTTTGTGACAACTGCGTTCACTCTCACACAAAAAAATGTATTTCTGAAAAAAAAAAAAAAATTTATGGCCATAGTACTATCATAAAAAGTTATTTACTATCACAAATACTATTTGAGACGGTTTGTTGCTACCATAAAAACTTTTTAAAACTCAACTTATTATGGCAACTAATAACAAATGGAGTCTCAAAAGTCTTTATCGCGGTAATGACCTATCTCAAATAGTATTTGAGACAGCAAATAACCTTTTTTTTTTNACTAATAACAAATGGAGTCTCAAAAGTCTTTATCGCGGTAATGACCTATCTCAAATAATATTTGTGACAGCAAATAACCTTTTTTTTANGGAGTCTCAAAAGTCTTTATCGCGGTAATGACCTATCTCAAATAGTATTTGAGACAGCAAATAACCTTTTTTTTTTATTTTCAAAATACGTTTTTTTCGTTAAAGTGAACACAACTATCATAAAAAAATTGTATCAAAAGGCTCTAATTCTTACAATGATTTGTGACCACATGATCATCCCATTATTAAAGTACTTGTATCTTTCGTTGTATTGTGATCTCTCAGCTATGACCTCCGATAAGAGTGGCTCCAATCGAATCCGTTGGACATCTTTTATTTCTTATCTTGAATCACAGCCTAAGAATTGAGATTCTTTACAGTATCACATCGATCAATGTTTAGTACATGAGACAATGATAAAAGACTTCATTGGTTACTACTTTAAACTATCTCAAGTTAGGATCATCTTCGTGTCTTATTCTTTTTTTAAATTTAAATTTAAGTCAATGTTAAATATGCTCTTAAAGATATACTAATTTACCCGAAATGTATGTCGGTTTACAAATAATTATATGTTTTTAGAGTTAAGTGTTCAGTAAGAGTCACTTGAAATGNAATTTAAGTCAACGTTAAATATGCTGTTAAAGATATACTAATTTACCCGAAATGTATGTCGGTTTACAAATAATTATATGTTTTTAGAGTTAAGTGTTCAGTAAGAGTCACTTGAAATGTATATATATAAATGCTATGTTACTCAAATCAAATCCTAAATAATCAGGTCCCAATATCACTTGCAACTCACATAGAAAATGAAAAAGCTTTGGACCCACACAGATTGATATTTAAGTTTATGTTTGTTTCGATTGTTTGTTAAAATTCAACTATATATAATTAAACCCAATTTTTTAGTTCAAATTTTTTCGGTATGTCTTTAAAATAAATTTATAATGAGTATTTTTTTTTGTTGACTATTTTTGTATAGTGCTAATGTATATGAATTATGATGTTTTATTAATGAAACTATACTCTTGTGAATATTAATGATTTTAATATTCATATGGTTTAAGTTACCCCACCGACCTGGCCAAAGCCCCAATCCACACAGTTCTCCACACTAGAATTCACAGGCATGGCCAAATTGATCGAGGCTCTTGATAGTCTCTTCTATTCATTTTGAGATGGGTTTCATTTGATCCAGCCTTTCAAAGAAGATATCGAAATGACAGTTGTACCGTTACAAAAAAAGGTTGCCACTAAAATGCCCCATGAAAGCAAGATTCATTCCAACTTGTAGTTAGTTTCCACGCACAACTGCACAAGCAAACTACCACCAAGCTTTGCTAAAGGTTAACGTTATATACCACCTTCAGATTCCATTTCTCTCTCTCAATTTTGTCTATATAAACCACTCTCCCTTTCTTGCATTGTTCACACCTTAACTCTCTCTCTCTCATTTACAAGCTTGTGAGAAAAAATAACCCATTCTCTTTCATGGCTCCAAGCTTGAGCAAAAATGCCCCAGAAGTAATGGTGCTTGTGGATGAGGATGAGGATGATAAGAAACCACTGTCAATCACCCTTGAAGGATCAGAATTTTTGGCCAATGGCCACCCCGTTCTCACTGATGTCCCTACTAACATCATAGCAACACCTTCTCCATTTACCTCCAAAGACTTGTTGTCCAAGAGCATGGTCGGATGCTTCGTTGGCTTTGATGCAGACGAGCCAAAAAGCCAGCACGTGGTCCCCACCGGCAAGCTGAGGGACATAAGGTTCATGAGCATATTCAGATTCAAAGTCTGGTGGACTACTCATTGGGTTGGCAATGGTGGAAAAGATGTTGAACATGAGACCCAAATGATGATCCTTGACAAATCCGACTTGGGACGCCCCTATGTTTTACTACTTCCACTCCTTGAAGGACCCTTCAGAGCTTCATTGCAGCCTGGCATGGATGATGACGTGGACATCTGCGTGGAGAGTGGATCCAGCCATGTCAGCAGCTCCAGCTTCAGGAGTTGCATGTACATGCATATTGGTGATGACCCATATCAATTGGTCAAGGAAGCCATGAAGGTCATTAGGGTCCATTTGGGGACCTTTAGGCTTATGGAAGAAAAGTGTCCTCCAGGTTCAACTCAATCTTACTCAACAAATCTTTGTCTCGATATTTTGAGATCGATTGCTTAGATTTTGTTTCGTTATTGTACTCTATGAAGAGTCATAAATTTTGTATCATATATATTTTTTGACTATTTCATTTAAAGTGAATTTTGGTCTTCAGGTATTGTGGACAAATTTGGATGGTGCACTTGGGATGCCTTTTATCTTAGGGTACACCCTGAAGGGGTGTGGCAGGGGGTCAAGGGTCTAGTAGAGGGTGGGTGCCCTCCAGGGTTGGTCCTAATAGATGATGGGTGGCAATCCATATGCCATGATGATGACCCCATAACTGATCAAGAAGGCATAAACAGAACAGAAGCTGGTGAACAAATGCCATGCAGATTAATGAAGTTTGAAGAGAATTACAAGTTTAGGGACTACCAGAGTCCTAGGGTACCCTCCAACAAGGGCATGGGTGCCTTTGTGAGGGACCTTAAGGAGGAGTTTAAGAGCATAGAGCATGTGTATGTATGGCATGCACTTTGTGGGTATTGGGGCGGGTTACGCCCCGGTGTACCGGGTATGCCCGAGTGTAGGGTCATTGGTCCTAAACTATCAGAGGGTTTGCAGATGACCATGGAGGATCTGGCCGTGGACAAGATTGTGAACAATGGAGTTGGGTTGGTCCCACCGGAAAAGGTCCATGAGATGTACGAGGGGTTGCACTCACATCTTGAATCGGCAGGGATTGATGGTGTCAAGGTGGATGTGATACATGTAAGTTTCCATATCTTTCAACTTTTCCACTATCACTCCAAAAAACCAAAGCCGGGGAGAAAAGGAGGAAAAACTCTCCGTTCCTAATTCTCCTATAGCTAGATCCTCCAAAACCACAAGAATTTTAAATTAGAATCAGATTCCAACTAAGCACGCCCTCAATTACTGTAATGGGATGTGTCTATTTATCTATCTCTTGACTCAAAATGAGAGCATGAACTCATCAACTGAGCTAAAGCTTATTGGTGTGTTAGTGTGTTAGGTGAATAATTTTATTCCTATAAAGATATCTAAATCACTGTGTTTGCTATCATGCAGTTGCTAGAGATGCTCTCTGAGGAATATGGTGGTCGTGTTGAGCTCGCCAAGGCCTATTACAATGCACTAACTGCTTCTGTGAAGAAACATTTTAAAGGGAATGGTGTCATTGCTAGCATGGAGCACTGTAACGACTTCATGTTCCTCGGGACAGAGTCCATATCGTTAGGCCGTGTAGGTATGGTTCAAATAATGTACTCAAATAGTTCGATGAGTAATCTACTTCAAGTTGTTCTTCCCGTTTGACGGAAAGAAAATGAGAACCTTTTAGACTCGATCGATACTTACTTGACAAGAACATGCTGTTAAAAGGCAAAAAAATGGACTCTGCGGTCCAGAACTGCATTAATAGTTGTAATGTAACAATTCTGTTTTGTAATCTTTATCGTCTTTCTGAAATTATAGTACACTAGAAGACTCAATGTTTCATGTTAATACTTATAGGAGATGACTTTTGGTGCACTGATCCATCTGGTGATCCAAATGGGACTTTCTGGCTACAAGGGTGTCACACGGTGCACTGTGCCTACAACAGCTTGTGGATGGGGAATTTCATACACCCTGATTGGGACATGTTCCAATCTACACATCCTTGTGCTGAATTCCATGCTGCCTCGAGAGCAATTTCTGGAGGGCCTATCTATGTGAGTGACTCTGTTGGAAAACACAACTTCCAGTTGCTTAAGAGCATAGTGTTGCCTGACGGGTCAATCCTACGATGCCAACATTATGCACTTCCTACTAGAGACTGCCTATTTGAAGACCCATTGCATGATGGGAAAACTATGCTCAAGATTTGGAACCTCAACAAAGTAAGGAATTCTTCTGAAAATTCCTCTTTTAGATGGTTTCTCATCCATTAGACTATGGAGGTTAATGTATAGCAGAGTGCACCTAATACAGTAAATTTAGTGAAAATTCATCAACCATTATACTGACTCAGTGTTGTTTTGGATTGTATTTGACACAGTTTACTGGGATTCTCGGGGTCTTTAACTGCCAAGGGGGTGGATGGTGCCCCATATCACGTCGAAACAAAAGCGCCATTGAACTTTCAGTGACTCTGAAATGTTTGGCCAGTCCTAAAGAGATCGAGTGGAACAATGGAAAGAACCCAATTCCCACAAAAGGAGTGGAGTTATTTGCTGTGTACATGTATCAGAAGAGGCAGCTACAGCTCTTGAAGTCAACAGAAAACCTTGAAATTTCCCTCCAGCCATTTAACTATGAGCTTCTGACAGTTTCTCCTGTGACAGTACTAACAAGAAATTTAGTTCAGTTTGCACCTATTGGATTGGTGAACATGCTCAACACTGGAGGTGCAATTCAGTCACTAGTCTATGATGATCATGAAAATTCAGTAAGAGTAGGGGTAAGAGGAAGTGGGGAGATGAGAGTTTTTGCATCCAAGGAACCGATATGTTGCCGGGTAAATGGAGTTGGTTTGGATTTCAGTTATGATGATCATATGGTCACAATTCAAGTTCCATGGTCTAATTCATCCAAATTATCTGTAATTGAGTACTCATTTTGAATTTTAAAGTACAGAGAGAGATTCCCCTGTCCAAGATTTGTGAATCACTGTGTGTAAAAGTCAANTTCAAGTTCCATGGTCTAATTCATCCAAATTATCTGTAATTGAGTACTCATTTTGAAGTTTAAAGTACAGAGAGAGATTCCCCTGTCCAAGATTTGTGAATCACTGTGTGTAAAAGTCAATAAAGCTTGTGTAGTGAAGTGTCTTCATCCCAACAAAAGAATTAAGAGAAGTGTGTTTCATGGTCTCTTCCTTTTTCTTTTGGCTGTTGTTCTGGATTGCTTAGTTTTGGCTTCTGTTATTGTTGCACTGGATGTAGGGAGAATGACAGTCTTTTCCATAAGTAATGGCTCTAAAAAATATTGCCCATGGTATAGGAAAGGGAGGAGAAATTACCCTTCTATCTTTTATTCCTTGANAAGAATTAAGAGAAGTGTGTTTCATGGTCTCTTCCTTTTTCTTTTGGCTGTTGTTCTGGATTGCTTAGTTTTGGCTTCTGTTATTGTTGCACTGGATGTAGGGAGAATGACAGTCTTTTCCATAAGTAATGGCTCTAAAAATATTGCCCATGGTATAGGAAAGGGAGGAGAAATTACCCTTCTATCTTTTATTCCTTGGTGAATAGAATTAGGGTCGGAATAGTCCCACCCCCACAACTTATCCATTTTTACCTCATTTAATTTTTTATTATCAAACTGTTAAACCCACCCCATACTATACATACCCATTTAATATACCATTCAACTTGCAATTATCACCCAATTAAAAAAAAAAACTTTAATCATAAATTATTCTCACCTCCATATTTTCTCACACTATATGTAAATGGGTGATTAGCTCATGAACATCAACAAATTTATATGCTCAACATTTCATCTCAAACATCTTATTAGTTCTTAGATTTTTTTTTTTCTTTAATTAATTGTTCTACTCCTTTGTATCATAAAACTTGAAGACACACACACACACACACACACACACACACACACACACACATATATATATATATACGCACACAAATATAAATCTTAAATAAAAAATTATTAAACTTGACATAGATACTAAAACGCAACAATAAATATATGAAAATTTACACAACACACATGAAATTAAACATAAAATTAAAATGAGAATTAGTACTAATCTGTATCTCACTAGAGAAATCCATATTGAAAAAACACTTTTGTGTAGATTGTGTATGAGATAAGATAGTGAAAGAAACCTAAGATGTGAGAAGATATATAAGGGGCGTGTATAGAATGAATGGATTTAGTTACTAATGGGTGGATATATAAGGGGTGATTTAATAGTTTGATAATAAAAAACTAAATGGAGTGGGAGTGGATACTTGTGGGATGAGAATAGTCTCCCACCCATATTGTTAATGGTCAAATTTTTATGCTCATCCTCAATATTAAATGAAAAATGCTACTTAGACATAATTTATTGACTTTATATATTACAGTCATTGAATTGACAACAAATCCTAATTAATATCAGAGTCCACTATTAATACAATTCATCGGTCAACAGGTTTGGTTCAAGTAGCATTGCTTATTTTTAATAATTTTCCATTGAAGGTATCAAAAAAAAAAAAAAAATTCTTTAATTGCCGTAGAAAAGAAAATAAGTTTAAACAAAATGAGGGGTGACAAGAATTGGTTTAGGGTAAGGTATATCATTGATAAGATTTCATTTACATTTGGACTAATCGCACTTTGCCCCCTTAACGATGCACAAATTTTTACTTTGTACCTCCAAAGACTGAGATTTTCACAAATTTTACATTTGAAGCAATGAATTGACTAACATATGATATCTATTTGCTTGATAAACCCCTCTCTCATTCTTAGAAAAACACACAATCCNTTTTCACAAATTTTACATTTGAAGCAATGAATTGACTAACATATGATATCTATTTGCCTGATAAACCCCTCTCTCACTCTTAGAAAAACACACAATCGNAAATTCTTTAATTGCCGTAGAAAAGAAAATAAGTTTAAACAAAATGAGGGGTGACAAGAATTGGTTTAGGGTAAGGTATATCATTGATAAGATTTCATTTACATTTGGACTAATCGCACTTTGCCCCCTTAACGATGCACAAATTTTTACTTTGTACCTCCAAAGACTGAGATTTTCACAAATTTTACATTTGAAGCAATGAATTGACTAACATATGATATCTATTTGCTTGATAAACCCCTCTCTCATTCTTAGAAAAACACACAATCCAGGTTGCTAATGATATACCTCCTGAACAGGATGCACCATTTTATGGTAAAGGGTTTTTTTCTGTTTCCATCTGGATGGTTCAAGTTTCATGGTGTGCATGTGCTTTTCTTGCTTTTTATGTGGTTGTTTTCAAAGTCATAGTATATTCTTTGTTGTGTGGGTCTGTGAGTTAATGTTGGTTGGGGGGTTTTCATTTGATTACTTTATTCTTTGTGCTTGTGCCGGGCTTTGGTTCATTGTTTGCATTGCATCTTTGTTATGGTTGATTGTGTAAAAGGTTTGATTTGTTTTGTCAGCAGCAAGCTATGAGATTTGTGTGGGTTGATTTTTATATTCATTACAATCCATTTTCATTACAACAGAATATCATTACAATACTCATACACTAAAGAACTATGTCATAAATCATTACATCCATCTTCATTAGTTTCACTACTCAACTACCATTTGAAAGCTCTCCATCAACACCATCTATAGAGGGCACTCATATTGTAGCAAATTAGAATCATGGGCAGCCAAGAACCAACCAAACATACCCACAATATTCTCGACCTTCTTCTGTGTCTCTCCAGTGTCTCCAAGTTTGTTACACAACGTAATAAATTGAGTATTATCTGTCATGCTCAAATACACATAGGTGGATCAAGCCAAGCAAAATAACCACATGGACCACCTTCCTACATGTGTAAAATACAAATATTTGTTTAAAATACAAGATTTTTTTGAAAAATATAATAATTTCAATTTTGATGAAAATGTGCAAAGAAAATTCCAAAAAAAAAATACTTTTTGAAAAAAAAAAATCAATTGAAAAAGAACAAGCATAATCCATACTGCATGAAAAATGGATGAGTAGAAATGGTCTAAATGTCACATCTGCTTTCATCAATTGGAAGAATATTGCTAAAATTCTAATGAGATGTGAAGTTGTAGGTACACCATAATTATCGCAAGCCCTAAACATCCTCTCAAGGTTTAGGTTTGTCCATGAGGTCTTCATTGGCGCCCTTCGTCTCTTCGATTTTCATCTCTGTTTTTTATCTTTTTGTTTTTTTTCCAAATTTTTCTTCCTCTTCTTCCCTTGCATAACAGACCTTCTTTGGCCAGTCAATCACCTCTTATACGAAGAAAAAAGGTAAGCCAACATCAATTTGGTGCCAAATGAGTGTTTTTAAAATTCAGTCCTTGCAAGACTCACATGCAAGTCGTGTGCTGAGTTTTTAGATGGCAAATTGAACGGACATTTAGGACTGGTGCAAATTGCATCGTTTTTGACACATTGAACGTGCATATTGAGAATCCAAGTCTTTGAGGGTATAAATTAAAATTTTGGGCATCTTTCAGGGGGCAAAGTGCAATTAGTCCTCTACATTTTTACCAAGTATTGTTAAAAAGAAAAAGGCTTTTGGACCTAAGCAAATAGCTTATGGTTCACGGGCTGGTCCATTAATCCAACAATGCCCATCAGGACATGGGTCGGTTAGGCCCGTCACCTGATGATATGTGAGCAGTCCGAAAGCAAAGAATCCTAATTTTGGACTATTAGGTCCGGTAACTGACCCCGTTAAAGCCCGTGAAGGTAGCCCAGTAAATTAGCCCGAAATAGAAACAGGTTACTGTTATGGCCCAAACAGGTTACTGTTAAATTAGCCCAGATATGGCCCAAACAGGTTACTGTTTGGCCACCGTGGCTATTGGTTGTACTTGTACCTGTACCTGCAAGTCTGCTGCCTTGTGCTCTTTGGTTACTTCTCAAGAGCAGCATAGCAGAAGAAGAAGAGACTCAAGTTGTGGTAGCAAAGAATTTGGGTTATATCATATATGTCAAACCAATGAAGACCTCAGAGTTCATGGATAAGCAGATAACAGAACTATCTATCTCCCAAACCAAAGATTTCTCTCATTTCTCTAGCCTTCTGGAAGGCAGTGACGAAGAAGATGATGATTATAATCTCATTCGTCCCCTCGGGCCTTCACAGTCTCACCTTTCTACTCTCAGAGTAAGATCTGAGTATTTGTGTGTGCAGCATAGGTGTGAGTGGTGGTCTGTCTGTGAATCTCATGTGACTACATTTTTCTAGTTACTTTGTTAGAATAGATGAGCGTTGTAGAAATAAATGGGGGGTTTTTATCTAGGATGATGACTTTTGGGTTCTTGATGTTGGTTAGTAATTGGGTGAACTGATAGTTAATGGGTTGAACTTATTGGTAACTGGGGTTCCATTTGTGCTCTCTCTCTCTCTCTCTCTCTCTCTCTCTGCGGGGGTGGGGTTGGGGTAGGTGTGCCTGTGATAGTGGTGTTTCAGTAATGATTTAGTCTTGAGCTCTTTTTTTTGGGTCCTATTATTGAGCTCTTATAATTTGGTGAAATTTGTTCGTGTTAATGTGTTCAAGCAGTAGTTGGTGTCCAAAGAAAGTTGTTTGCTATATTGCACTGATAATTTCCAGGTGTGGGGCATTGGATGATGATGCATTTATAATCATAATTCCGTTATCTGAATTTAAGCTCTATTCATGTAGACACCAGATCTGAAGCCAAAATTCATTCACTTATACAGCCCCTCAACCACCAACCCCTCCTGGCAGGCAGTTTTCTTCCTTATTGTAGTACTTAATATGATTATTTGTGGAGCTGCATTCCTCTACCATTTGATTTCATTGGTGGTCCTTGTTACTGAGATAATATCATCAACTCTCAAACCCATTGGAGCCACATGTAATAGATTTTTGTGAGTTGCTTTTAATGTTAAGTTGGACGTCCAAGTTTATTCTGCTTCCTGTATCCATCTGTCTCATTGCGCAATTCCATATTGAGGGTGGATAAAGGGTTTAATTAAATCACTATAAACGGGTTCCAAGAGGTGTACTGAGCTTGAAATTTCTGCTGAGGTGGCGTATGCTTTTTGGTGTCACTTATATTCTCTCTTCAAGTTGTTTTACTGTTGTTGATGCCTTCCTTTGAGTTGTTCTTCATGTGTTCTTGTGCTTCTAAAGAGCTGTTTCGATGATGCATTCAGAATTGCAGTTCTATGGACCGAATTCAATCTGTTGAAGCTGCCCAACAGGAAATCAGGAACTCCTATGATGTGGCGTTAATTTCCAATATTGACCGGAAAATGAAGGAGCTTTTTGACAAACTGCTACATTTGATAGAGGATCTTAGCCTGAGACTCTCCCAGATGGAGACTAAAACACACCGGCTTGAGAATGCCATAGATGATCTAAAGGTCTCTGCTGAATATAATTATGGGAGGACAGATGGAAAACTGAGGCAGTTAGAGAATATTCTCCAAGAGGTATATTTCACTTTTGTGATGCTTTCATAAATTATCATGTTAGTATTGATCATCATTGCATTAAAATAATTAAAAATTAACAAGATTTGAATTCTGTGAAGCTGCAATTATGATATTTGCCGGCATAATTTTTTGATGGGGACCTTCAGTTTTCCATTAGGTAAGACCAGAGGAAAGGAAGTTATGCTAGTTGGCCTAAGAATGGTGTTAGGGATACCGAACCACAGTGCTGATTTGTGAAGGGAAAATTAGGCTATGCAGTTGAACTGACATGATTCCAACTGGGATGCATCCCTCAATTTTAATCCAAGAATGGACCAACTTCACCTCAATGGGTGGACAATTGTTTGGTTCTCTGGCATATTTGTTGCATTTCTTCGTTTGAGGTTGCAGAACTGACCTGGTTGTGATATTAAAGGGTATAGAGTCAACCTGCACCTCTTTGAAGGGAAACTTAGGTCATGCAGTTGGATATTGGAACTGATTGCAACTGGGATGCCTCTCTGGATGTTTGCCCAAGAACCGACCAACCTGACCTCAGTTATTGGCACTGGTTCAGTTCTCCTGTTAATTTGGTCTAGTTCTTGGTCTGAGGTTGGAGAGCTGACCAAATTGCTTCACTTTTAGTTTCACTTACTAGTAAACCCAGGATTACAGACAAAAATCCCTGCCCATCTGAAATGTGAATTTTTGTTATAGTGAATCAATTATTTTTTCTAGATGTCATGTCATAATATTTCATTGAAGGATCAAAATTATTTTGTTTTGGTGTATATTTTTGGCCAGCTCAAAAGCAAAAACATTTTTGAAACATCTAGAAAACATAGTGGAAATAGAGAAAGATATCAAAAATTTGCTCTTGAAACATTGGCCAAAACATTCGAAATGCCTTGAAAGGTGAAACATTCCTAACCTTGAAATAGAAGAATTTTGAAATTGAATCACACTGGTTCCTTTCGGTTTCCCCTGAAAACAAAATTTTTCAGTCGTGTTAGTGAAGAAGAAACAAAACATAATTTTTGTCTGTGATTTCAGTTATAATAGTGAAACAAGACTTCACACATCGAATCTCATATATGGTTCATCCGCATAGAGTTTAACCCAGTGTTACTTGGATCCTGAGTTGCTTTGGTACGTGACACGGGTACGGGTATATGGTACGGCACTTTCTTAGGTATGCAATATAATGGGAGTAGGTTTAGCTGGTATAGTATTTTGGATCGCAATTCGTTTTAGAACTTTTATGTAAATCGTTTTCACTACTATACAACATTATATATAATATTCATAAACACAAAGCTAATTTCCACTAATCTTATAGTTATGCTTGATTTTCTATTATATAAAACAATATATAATTATAAATCTATTTATATGTAGTCAATTAATATGTATTTTATATTTGTACTACATGTTCTAAAGCGATTTAATTTAGGGTTAGTCTTACAATTTGGGGTCGTCCATTTTGGTAATCTGGTAATCTGGATCGCGAACCCACCTCGTTTGGGATCGATGTACCTAGATCATGGGTCGTTAAAGGTTAGTGAATTGTGATAACCATGGTTCTACTCTTAAAATTAGTTTACTGTCATTATTAGAAAGATGCCAAGGATATTATTGTTATGCAGTACTGTTGTAATCTAATGTATGGTAATCATATTGTGATCCACTGTGCAAGGGGGCCTGATTTATATTGTATTTGGTCTCTTACAAATTGTTATTAGTCATGATGGAAAGCCCGTGTTACTTAAATTGAGCAAATTTTGACTGATATCCTAACAATCATTTTCTATAGTTAAACCTCTTGCAAAGCGAGAATTGAGGATCTTTTAGTCAAACCAATCGATTATTTTCCCCCCTTAAGTGACAATAAGCAATATAAGCAATTTCGTGCAGGTTCAAGATGGTGTACAGTTTTTAAGAGATAAACAAGAAATAGCAGAAACTCAGGTTCAGCTTGATAAGCTTCAAGTTTCAAAAGGTTCCCTACAATCAGAAAACAAAAGCACTGCTAAATCAGCACAGCAAGAAACATCAACTTCTCCTCAACAGTCTCGCCCGCCAATTCCGAATTCTGGTACTCTTCTACTTGATCATCCTGCTCTCCCCCCTAATATCTCAACTGTTCCCAATCAAACTACATTCCCATCTGCAGCATCCGTACTAGCACCAGTTTCTCCCCAAATTCCCCAGAACCAAATCCCTCCTATGTTACAGTCTGAATTTTTCTACCCACCATCTGGGCAAGCTTCACAAAACCTTTATCAGCAATATGATATACCTGCAACTCAGCTGGCACAGCCACCGCCTTCAGCGCCTTACCATCCATATCAGTCGGCCCCTCAACTTCCTCAAGTCTCACACTCTTCCCAACTGCCGCAACTGCAGCTACCTCTTGGTGCATTTAATCCTCAGAACCGTCCTCCATCAGGCTATCTACGTGAACAAAAGTCGTACCTGACATCCCATATCTACACCCCAAGAATTAAGGATTCCTCATTTCAGCCGGCCGGTGGGGCACCTTCCCAGAATTTCCACATGGCTTCCTCTCAGGCTATGCAGAGTCAACACTTGAAGAGGTCTTGCTCGGAGCTTCCTACCGGGTATACTCAGACACCTGAGCCTGCTGAGTTCAATGAAATGCATCCTTATGGTGGATCTTTTTCGCACTCCAGTAGTTCAACCATGAGACCCTTACATCGCTTTACTTCCTCAGCCATGGATGATGGAATTGATTATGAACGACCCCCAAAAGCCCCAGTGATACCATATGCACTGCCAACTGCCTCTAGTGTGGACGGTGGATCAGGTTCTGGGACAGCTGGAAACAGGCTTCCGATTGATGATGTTGTTGAAAGGGTTACAGCCATGGGATTCCGGAGAGACTTGGCAAGAGCGACAGCGAGGAAATTGACTGAGAATGGACAGTCGGTGGACCTTAATGTGGTGCTGGATAAATTGATGAACAATGGGGATGGACAGCAGCAGAAAGGTTGGTCAGACAGATGATATGATTCTCAACTCCTTATGTTTGGTTTCATTGTATACTAATTTTGGTGTATAATATTACAGTACTCGTGTTTGGTTGTAACATATTATGGTAATCGTTTGGTTGTACAGTAAGATCAAAGCGAGAAAGCTAAAACCGTGCCATCTTTAACCCCAGCTCTAGCTCTATCTCTTGTTTTAGTTTTGTGCCCTTCAGGCATCTCTTAAGGGATGACCAGTATCTATATTCCTTTCTGGTTTGACACCTCTTTGAAACCGAAAAGAGACCTTAGGTATTGGGCATACCTTTAACAGTTATATTCAAATCCGTGGTCACCTAGGTCATGAACCGCAAGCAAGACTATTTCGAAGTTAAATAGCAGAATTTGTGGGATGATATAGATATGTGATATATAGTAATGTGTTTATGAACTCTTATCGTACTACATTTCTATGCCAAGCTCTTCTTGTTTACTTTTGGGCTATTTGCATGATCTCTGTGGCAAAATATAAACTCAGGTTTTATGCAAGATTTTACTTTGTAGAATCGTTTTGGCATGATCCTAAACCGGATTGTGTCCAAACGAAAGAACATCGTTCACAAATAATACATCCGAAGATACTAAAAGCATGCAAAAATCAGGTGTGGGTGCACGAGTGCATGCACTGCAGAAGGAATCCAAAACATAGCCATCTTATTGACTTCCAGATCACCAGGAGATATGTAGAAATAGGTATGACCATCCCACAGCTGATGCAATAGGCTTAAAGAATATTCGATTATATAAGTTGCTGCCTTGGATTAGCTTATGAGTTTTTCTGCAAAAAGGCATTTGCTTTGCTTGCAGGGAAGACTGGTCTAACAGCATCATCTTCTAGTTTTAAATCATCTTCTACATCCAGTAAGGTTTAGAGATCTCAGTACAATGATTCAAAGTATCTATGTTTTTTCTTTGGCCACTGATCAACTTTGCCCGATGATCTGACCCATGTCAATTCTGTGAAATTGAATATGAGAAATAGCAAGGGAATGAAAGCCAAAGAATCTATGATTTTTTGGGGTCCTAAAAAAATGATGTCCACTTGACATCTAGTTAAGGCTTAAGATGACATAGTTCTTGTTGTAAAGCAGCCTCCGGTGTTTTTTTTTTCTTTGGATGCAGAGTATTCAGGCGTGTGTCGACTATTTTATTAAGTTAGGATACTGGCTACTATAGTCTAAATTGGTTTAGAACATATTTCCTAAGAAACAAGGGTGACTAATTTTTAAAAGGTATAAAAAACGTTGAACCTAAAACATCCAATGTACTGCGTAGATAAATTGTTTTTTTGTATTATATTTGTCGGCCAATTAGTGCATGACCCCCTAATTTTCTGAAATTACCTTTTGGCCAAAGATTATTATTGTGACTGTCCAAAAAGCTAACACTCTTACATGAGCATCAATTGTATGCGATATGGTTCTGCAAAGCTTCAATTCTTGGCTTGTCACCTGATTATATAAAGATGCTATATGTTTCTGTAGAATGACCTGAGTGCTTGGGTGCCCATCTCTAAAGTTGGTACAAATCCCATCTCTCATGCTACTATTCTATTGTGATTTATGAAAACCTACTCATTTTGTTGGACTAAAATAATTTTTTTAAGTGTAAAAATTAAATTTTTTGTTGATTTTGAACCTAAATTCAAGTGGGACCCGTTCGTTATTTTGAATAAATTTTCGTAGGTTCATATTTCACTCTGTGAGAAGAATAATATATTATATTCACTTGCTCAAATCGAATAAGAAATGAATGAGAAAATAGGCTTCAAAATGGCCCTCTTAAATTGTGAAAGTAAAAGTTATGTAATGTGGGATTTGACACCAATCCCATATTGGTTGAAGAAGAAATTCAACATAAACATATATCGACCAATTTTCGGTACCCGTTGGATCGCATTGGTTTGGATTTCTGCTTTCCACTAGTCCAAAATTCTAAGTTGTGACTGTTCATTGAGAACAGTTACTGGAGGTGTCTTCTGGCTGTTGTATTTTAACTTCTGGGTTGTGCCTTTTAGTATAATGGTTGTTTGGAAAGTCACCAAAAGGTTTATAAATACCTAATTCATGCATGCATTTATTAATTCATTATTCAGACCATTTTTGGCATTAAGGCAAACATTAGTACATTACAATTTGCATATCGGCATTAAAGTAGCATGTTGGAGAGTACNGTTTTTTTTTTCTTTGGATGCAGAGTATTCAGGCGTGTGTCGACTATTTTATTAAGTTAGGATACTGGCTACTATAGTCTAAATTGGTTTAGAACATATTTCCTAAGAAACAAGGGTGACTAATTTTTAAAAGGTATAAAAAACGTTGAACCTAAAACATCCAATGTACTGCGTAGATAAATTGTTTTTTTGTATTATATTTGTCGGCCAATTAGTGCATGACCCCCTAATTTTCTGAAATTACCTTTTGGCCAAAGATTATTATTGTGACTGTCCAAAAAGCTAACACTCTTACATGAGCATCAATTGTATGCGATATGGTTCTGCAAAGCTTCAATTCTTGGCTTGTCACCTGATTATATAAAGATGCTATATGTTTCTGTAGAATGACCTGAGTGCTTGGGTGCCCATCTCTAAAGTTGGTACAAATCCCATCTCTCATGCTACTATTCTATTGTGATTTATGAAAACCTACTCATTTTGTTGGACTAAAATAATTTTTTTAAGTGTAAAAATTAAATTTTTTGTTGATTTTGAACCTAAATTCAAGTGGGACCCGTTCGTTATTTTGAATAAATTTTCGTAGGTTCATATTTCACTCTGTGAGAAGAATAATATATTATATTCACTTGCTCAAATCGAATAAGAAATGAATGAGAAAATAGGCTTCAAAATGGCCCTCTTAAATTGTGAAAGTAAAAGTTATGTAATGTGGGATTTGACACCAATCCCATATTGGTTGAAGAAGAAATTCAACATAAACATATATCGACCAATTTTCGGTACCCGTTGGATCGCATTGGTTTGGATTTCTGCTTTCCACTAGTCCAAAATTCTAAGTTGTGACTGTTCATTGAGAACAGTTACTGGAGGTGTCTTCTGGCTGTTGTATTTTAACTTCTGGGTTGTGCCTTTTAGTATAATGGTTGTTTGGAAAGTCACCAAAAGGTTTATAAATACCTAATTCATGCATGCATTTATTAATTCATTATTCAGACCATTTTTGGCATTAAGGCAAACATTAGTACATTACAATTTGCATATCGGCATTAAAGTAGCATGTTGGAGAGTACACAACACAATTCTTTGTTCGCTGGACGAGTAAATTAGAGTGCTACTTCTGCTCGTGCAAAAATCATTGTATCTTGTAAAAATCAGTGTAAGGGCGAAATCTGTCTTGAAGATATAGTGTCAAACACTAGTCTTGATCTACATCAACTTCAATAACAGTTCTTGTTCTGCAATCAGGTTAGTACTTATATTAGTTTGGGAAAAAAGTTATGTGACTTTTTCATTTATGAGTAACTCTTTGTTGTTACTGTTTCGTAAGATTTTTGTAACTCTTTTGTGTAAGATTGTTTATGTGTAACTATTTCGCACTTGATTGTTACTGTTTTGTTACACATTACATGTTTCAAATCAGAAATTATAATAAGTGATTTTACTATATTTGAAATACCACAGCCAACAATCTTAAGACAAATTTCAATTTGTATAGTTACTTGTTGTGTTTCTGATACATGTTTAGATTGTTTTAAAATATTGTAAATTGTTAAAACTTGTTTTGTTTACAATCTGTGATATATAAAAAAGACGTGAACATTTTTGTGAAAAATTACATATTATGTTTATGTGTTTAATTTAAATAGTTACACAAAATAATGACTCTGATTTAAATAGTTACACCAAACAGTGACACTGAACAGTAACTTGACTTGTCTATGTTTTAATAAATTACTTTGAAAAATGTTACTAGTTTCTTAATTTTGAATATCTTATAATCTTTGTTTATCAAAAATAGCTGTAAATGATAATAATGTTTCTACTATTACAAATCATGTTGTGCTTATGGTGCCTATTTTTGTTCCTATTCATGTGTCTCATATGAAGAAACCTGAAAAGTTCAATGAAAATGATTTCAAGAGATGACAACAAAAAATGTTGTTTTATCTTACTACATTGAATCTTGCAAAAATTTTTCGTGAGGATACTCTTGTTTGTAATGAGAATGAGACCGACTGTCAAGTAGTTGCTGCGATGGATGCATCGAATCACTTTGATTTTCTATGCAAAAATTATATCCTCAATGAATTGGATAATACATTATATAATGTGTATAGTCCAATCAAGAAGCCTAGAGAGCTATGAGAATCTTTGGATAATAAAAAGTACAAGATGGAGGATGCCGGAATGAAAAAATTTGTTATGGGCAGATTTCTTGACTACAAAATGATAGATTTCAAGACTATTATAAGTCAAATTTAAGATATTCAAGTGATCCTACATGAGATTCATGCTGAATTGATGGTGTTTAGTGAATCTTTCCAAGTTGCTGCAATTATTGAGAAACTACCGTCAAATTGGAAGGAATTCAAAAATTATTTGAAGCACAAACGCAAAGAAATAAAACTTCAAGACTTGATTACAAGATTGAGGAGAACAATAGAGTCTCCGAAAAGAAAGTTGGTAATCATTTCATAGAATCAAAGGCACATGTGATTGAAGAGGAACATAAAATCAACAAGAAAAGGAAGTATGTTGGCCAACTAGGGACCAAGGGTAATGTTTCAAAAGGTTTAAAGACAACTGCTTTGTGTGTAATAAACTAGGACATCGTGCAAAAGATTATCGAAGTCATAAAGCACAAGTGAACTATAAGAGGAAGGTTGTCAAGCCAATATAACTGAGGTAGAATATTTTTTTGAAAATGTTTCTAACATGAGTTTTTCTACTGTTGTATTCCAAGTGAACTTGGTGAAAAATACCAATAAATGGTGAGTGGACACCGAAGCCACTAGACACATATGTTCGGATAAGAAGATGTTCTCTTATATGACGCAATTAATGATGGAGAACAAATCTTTATGAAAAATTTCTCCACTTTCAAAGTTGAAGTCCAAGTCCTATAGTCTAGATTTTCTATCATAATTGTTAGAAAATGAGTCTCAAATCTTTAATGAAGCGATGTCCACTCCTGAAACACCTATGTGAAAAGAAGCTGTAAACAGTGAAATTGAATGTATTATGCAAAATCACACCTGTGAGTTGGTAGATCTTCTTCGAGGGAGTAAACCATTTGGGTGTAAATGAATTTTTAAGAGAAAAATGAAAACTGATAGATCAATTAATAAGTACAAAGTTAGACTTGTAGCTAAAAGTTATAAACAAAAGGAAGGTCTCGATTACTTTGATACATATTCTCCCGTTACGAGAATAACATATATTCGTATGCTCATAGCTATTGCAGCGTTGCATAATCTTGAGATACACCAAATGGATGTGAAAACAATTTTCCTAAATGGTAACTTAAATGAGAAAATTTAAATAGATCAACCTAAATGAGAGAATAACGTGTGTAGACTTGTTAAATCACTTTATGGTTTAAAGCAAATACCAAAACAATAGCATGAGAAGTGTGACAAAGTAATGATGTCAAATAATTTCACAATTAATGAATATGACAAATGTATCAATGTCAAAGACACAAATAATGGATATGTCATTGTTTGCCTATATGTGGATGATTTGCTTATTTTAGGTAGTAATAATATTATTATTACAACTACCAAGAAAATGTTGTCCAGTAAGTTTGACATGAAGGATTTGAGTGTTTGCAGATGGTATACTAGGAATTTAAATTTTTAGAACATCTGATGGACTTATATTATCTCAATCACATTATATTTAGAAAATACTTGAGAAGTTCGACAAAGATGAAAGCAACATTGATAGAACACCAGTTAATATAAATCTTCATTTGTCTAAAAAAATTGGTCAAAATATATCTCAATTGGAATACTCTCGCATCATTGGCAGTCTAATGTATGTCATGAACTACACTAGACCGGATATAACATGCTCAGTTAGTAAATTGAGTAGATATACGAGTAATCCGAGAGTAGACCATTGAAAGAAAATTATCAGAGTTCTTAGATACTTAATATATATCCTGAATTATGCATTGCACTATACAAGATATCCAGTTGTACTTGAATGATATAGTGATGCAAACTGGATATCTGATATGAAGGATACAAAATTCACAAATGGTTATGTTTTTATACTTGGTGGTACAACTGTATCTTGAAAATCCTCTAAGCAAATGTGTATTGCAAGATCTACAATAAAATTTGAATTTATTGTTTTAGATAAAGCAGGAGAGGAAACTGAGTAGCTTCACCAATTTTTAGATGATATTCCAATATGGTCTAAACTTGTGCCAACAATTTGCATACATTGCGATAGAGCACAAAGTGACATTTATAATGATAAGTCTAGACATATACGTGGTAGACATATTAACAAGAGAACAAGTATATTGCACATCGAGAGGAATGAAATTAAAATCTATGACACAAGAATCACCTTAATAGCAACTCAGCTTAGTTGACTGGAGATCCCAAAGTCTAGGTTCAAAGGGACAACCGAATTGTGCATGATTCAAAAGAAATACTAAAGAGATAATATCTCCTACCTATTTCTATGATAAACTAGTATTACATGCAGAGTTTATTAGGGTAAACTATATTTTTAATGACTCTTATATCTTGAAAAATTCAAGTGGGATATTGTAGGATAATCCTAATAGGAGTCACATATATTAGTATAAAGGGGTCATTTCTGTAAGAATTTATAAAAGCTGAATTCTCTAAAGCACTCATGAAAATCATGAGTTGTTTAGAGCTAAAATGAACACAATCATGAGAACCAATTATGTTAGAAAAGAGACTGTGTGAAGTCAATTCGATCTGATTTATCAAACAGCTGAATAATTCAAGACATCACGTTCACTATTTAGCCGATAAGTTCGATGGACTTTCACTAGGAAAGATTCAAGACTAAAAGTTACCTATCTTAATGTACGATCTTTCTAAAGATGTACTCTCTATAGTGTGTCAGCATTATCATTTGCATATTAATAACCAAATTTTCATTCATATGGGGGATTGTTGGACCAAAACAGTTATTTTAGTGTAAAAATTGAATTTTTGGTCGATTTTGAGCTTAAATTCAAGTGGGAACTGTTCGTTATTTTGAATAAATTTTTGTAGGTTCATATTCTACTCTGTGAGAAAAAATCGTGATATATTCACCTGCTCAAATTGAGTAAAAAATGAATGAGAAAATAGGCTTTAAAATGACCCTCTTGAATTGTGAAAGTAAAGGTTATGCAATATAAAATTTGACACCAATCCCACATTGGTTGAGAAAAAAATTCAATATGGGCATATATAAGTCAAGTTTGCTCTATGGGATTAGGTCCCAAGGATACCACAATTTTATGAGCAGAGCGAGCGCCTACATACTTTTGGTTCGACCACACAAGCGCGCACGCGTTGTCCACCCACCTTGCCACATCACAACCCAGCCAGGCCGGGCTCGGGTACGGGGTACGAGTGTGGGTGTGGTTTAGACCAAGCTCTATTTTTTTGAAAAAAAATCATTTAATTAATTGGGTGTGAATTTTTTGGCTCAAAATTAATTTTAGGTACCCGTTGGATCGCACTGGTTCAGATTTCTGCTTCCCACAAGTCCAAAATTCTGAGTTGTGACTATTCATGGAGAACAGTTACTCAATATGTCTTTTGGCTGTTGCATTTTTACTTCTAGGTTGTGACTATTAGTATGGCGGTTGTCCGAAAAGTCACCAAAGTTTCTATAAATACCCAGTTCATGCATTCATTTATTAATTCATTATTCAGTCCATTTTCAGCATTAAGACAAATATTAGTGCATTATAGTTTGCATATTGGCATTAAGGTAGTGTGTTGAAGAGTACACAACACAATTCTTGGTTCGCTGGGTGAGTAGATTGGAGTGCTACTTCTACTTATGTAAAGATCATTATATCCTGAGAGGCATATGCTCAATATTCCATAAGTACCGTGTGTGTGGGTGAAATCTGATGATGCACAAAAATGGTTTTGCACACCACCCGTCAAGTGTAGATAATAAATGCAATGAAATCAATAAAAAAATTGAAGAAGACACAATTTATAGTGGTTCGGTCAATTCGACCTACGTCCACTCTTCAATGGCTTCAGTTGCCGGGTATTTTATTGATTCAAAGGTATGGAGAATGGAGAATCAAAGAAAAATAGTAATCTCCGGTAGTCGGTTCGTCCTCTGTATGTCTCTGGTGGGACGTGATCCCTTTCTCTACCAGATTGGAGCCATTTTATAGCAGCTAAGAGATCATTCTTGTGGAGATCATGACATATCCTCAAGGCTTCTTTATCGCAGCTCAGGGATTATCCTTGGTGGAGATCACGACTTATCCTCAACGAGAAGGAGGAGGTTGGGGAGCTCTTCATGAAACGTGGTCAAAGATTGGACCGTTTCCTTCGGTGGTGCAGATAAGCTTCCCGTGCTCTCCTCTTGGTGACGTGCTAAGCAAGAAGTCTAAC
>CAUOFW020000825.1:545726-564758 GCA_963454935.2 Ilex paraguariensis | reverse complement strand
CTGATGATGCACAAAAATGGTTTTGCACACCACCCGTCAAGTGTAGATAATAAATGCAATGAAATCAATAAAAAAATTGAAGAAGACACAATTTATAGTGGTTCGGTCAATTCGACCTACGTCCACTCTTCAATGGCTTCAGTTGCCGGGTATTTTATTGATTCAAAGGTATGGAGAATGGAGAATCAAAGAAAAATAGTAATCTCCGGTAGTCGGTTCGTCCTCTGTATGTCTCTGGTGGGACGTGATCCCTTTCTCTACCAGATTGGAGCCATTTTATAGCAGCTAAGAGATCATTCTTGTGGAGATCATGACATATCCTCAAGGCTTCTTTATCGCAGCTCAGGGATTATCCTTGGTGGAGATCACGACTTATCCTCAACGAGAAGGAGGAGGTTGGGGAGCTCGTCATGAAACGTGGTCAAAGATTGGACTGTTTCCTTCGGTGGTGCAGATAAGCTTCCTGTGCTCTCCTCTTGGTGACATGCTAAGCAAGAAGTCTAACCGGCCTTGGACTGTCTTGGACTTGGTGGATTTGGACCGTTTCCTTTGGTGGTGCAGATAAGCTTCTTGTGCTCTCCTCTTGATGACGTGCTAAGCAAGAAGTCTAACCGGTCTTGGACTGTCTTGGGCTTGGTGGAATCAAAATGAGGTTGGGCTCCTCGGGTTGGACTTTAACACATAAATTGGACTATTTGGGCTTAACCCATCAAAATCTATCTTAAGGACGTATTGTCAAACAGTATCTTTGATCTATATTAACTTCAATAACAGTTTTTGTTCTGCAACTAAGTTAGTACTTATATTAGTTTGATAAAAAGTTACGTATAACTCTTTCGTTTATGTGTAACTCTTTATTGTTACTGTTTCGTAAGACTGCTGTAACTCTTTTGTGTAAGATTATTTTTGTGTAAAATTATTTATGTGTAACTGTTTCGCACTTGGTTGTTACTGTTTTGTTACACATTACATGTTTCAAATCAGAAATTACAATAAATGATTTTATTATATTTGAAATACCACAACCAACACATTTTACACATTCTGATTTATATGACTATATGACAGTCAGGCCTTTGCAAGAGGGACTTAATTATGGTACCCAAAAAAAATAATTTTGTACCGTATGTCTAAAATTTACTATTTCAATAGGTATTTATAATTTTTATGAGTCATTTACAACTAAAAAATTTTACTTTGTGAGTGAAATATTACTGTTATAGATGTTTTTACCACTTTTTTTTTGTACAAAAAAAATTATCACATTTGTGGGTATTTTTATCATTATTGGGATAATTATTTTTATCATTTTTTTCAGTCTCATAACAATAATAAAAATATTCACAAATATAATAATATCGGTACTTACCAAATTTTTTTTTTTTTGGTACCATAGGCAATTCCTTACAAGAAGGGGTCTAATTAAAGCATTGGAAAGTCATTTTTTTGTTACCTTATCTTTTTTTCATCTTCGACTTAACTCAACTCAACAAAGTCTTAATTCCAACGATTGTTTAATCTTATTTTTCCACTGCTTTTTATAACGATTCATATATTCCGTTGACTATAAGTCATCTTATCTTTTTTCTACTATTTCATTTACGCATATTTTAGGCCTACAAACCTCTCACATTATCATTGATATGATATTAAATCACTCTTTTGTATTAATGTATTATTAGATATTCCATAAAATTAAGATCTATAGCAAAAAATTAATTTCAATAATGTATTGAAAAATTATTTTTTTAGTACTACAACTATATGCGTGAGTAACCCACGAGGGGGACCTTTATAAATTGACAAAAGGCAATTTCAATGGGAACTGATGGAACTAGTGGCCAACTTGAAGGAGTAGACGAGGAAGAGTGACTCAGGCAAGGAAGTTACTTACGAAGTAGATAAAGTGATGAAAATTGAATATCTGCATTTGTTCTCATAAGGTATATAAATTTCGAGAACGAAATTCTTTTAAGGGGGAGAGAATATAATACCTAGGGTAAAAATAAGAAAAAAAAATGAAATAACAATAATAATAATAATAAAAATAAAAGTGAATAAGTTGGATTTGAGAAGTTTTAAACATGTGTTTTGTTTGGTGTCTATCCTTATGAGCTTATGAATATTCTTTGAAAATCAATAGAGATAATTTAATATAATTATAAAGATCTATTGAGATTATTATACATGTGGTTTAAATAGGGTAGTATTGTTGGATAGGTCAAACTCTTCGTATATATATAAATATATTTAGGTTTGTAGGACTTTTATTGGTGAGAAGGCTTGTGGAGGAGCCTGTCCTGTGAACAAAGAAGAAAAAAATAACGTGAAAGAGATAAAAAGAGAGAAAAGAAAGAAGGAGGAAGAAAACAAGTGGATTAGGTCCCTTAAAAGTGAGTTTATTATTTATTTTATGGGTTTTATAGTTTATTCAATCACATGATATTAGGTTGATGATAATGATAATGAGTAATATGTATATATACACATAAACAAAATGAGTTTCATGGTAATCGTTTATTATTATTGAAATTATTGAATTGAATTTAGATTTATAGTTGGTTAATCAAAAGGTTGAAAAAGAAAAAAAAAGGATTCGAATTTTTGTGGCAAACAAATAACCTGGGATGTCCGTTGGTAGAGGAAGACCCAATTTAAAAATTATAGAAATACCTCCTTTAGTTTCAAAGAGTTTTACTTTGACCCCCTATATTCTTTTAAACTTGATTTTAACCACTGTTTTATTTGGTAATTTGGAAAAATAAAATTTTAAAAAATTTATGGCAGTCCCTAAAACAGAAAATTCGTTTTTCAAAGAAATTATACTTTGACCCCAAAAATTATGATTTGACCTCAAAATTTTAGAAACCTTTTTCTAAACAGTCTGGAATACTTTCATACCCTATTAACTTGTATTAAAAAAGATATTTATATGTAAAAGATATATTAAGTATAAATCAATAAGTAGGAAGTATAAAAATTAAATATATAATCATAAAATGATGAAATTGGGAATAGAGATTGATTGTTATACGTTATTTTGGATTAGGTGGTGATTGCATTGAGGTTGGGAAAGAGTTCTTTGAATTGAATTTTGGGAATCAAAATGAGTAGTTTACTACTTCTTTTGGGAGGATTTTTCATATTAAATGTGTGGGTGCGTGAGTGTGAATTTTTCATATATATGATATATGTGTTGATGTTTGTGGTTATAATTAAATATTTAAAATTGTGAATTGTTATACATGTGAATTTTGAAAAACTTGAAGGATGATTTTACATCATTGCTTTGGTGATGAAAGAAAAATTTTGTGTGCGTTGGAACTAAAACTACAGTTTTTGTATGCGTGAAAATCATGTTTATGAGACGGGAAGTGGGTTACCAGATCTGAGTGATAACGAGATTGGATACCGGTGTGGTCGGTATAGAGATGTACACATAGGGGCCAGTCATCAGGCTAATGATGACAAGAGATGAGACTAATTACCAGACTAATGGTAACAAGAGACGAGGCCAATCATTAGGCTAGTGATGACAAGAAATGAGACCAGTTACCAGGCTAGTGGTAAAAAATATGATTTGACAAATGTATTTGAGACTGAATATGTGTGTGAGCGTTTTGAATTATAAATATCTTTTCATTTGTAAAATTATTTGTAAAAATGAGTAATACTTTGAATTATAAATGTCTTTTCATTTATAAAATTATTTGTGATCATAAGATCATTTTTTAAGGATTATGTGAGAGGAATAAGGTACAATTTGTTGTACTTATATGTATCAAAGTTTATTTTTGTATATAAACTATGAGATTTATTTTCACACCTCATTAGAGATGGTTGCTATTTACGGGTCATTGTGCTCATCCAAACATTTAATATTTTTCAGGTGAGGATCAGGGAGAGGAATAAGTCCTTAGATAAACAAAAGATTAGAGGACTTAAAGATTTATTTTATTGTAGGTCTTCAGGAATAAATGTCTTTTATAGTTTTGAGACAAATATTTAACTGTTTTGGGAACAATATTGTTTATGTTTAAAGTAGTGAATCTTACAATTTAATTATTGTTTTAAATGGATTTAGTAATGATGTTGTGATGTTTAGTTTATTTCTCTAGTATTCATTAGGTCGATGGAATGGATCACGTTATTATTTATCTTCTGCTGTATTTTGTATTTATTATGTACAAGATTGGTTGGTTAAGGCCTTGGTGGCCGGTTCACCGCCTACCCTATGTGATCCAGGGTGGGGGTGTGACATTATGAATGTTTATGATCTATCACAAGAACTTGAGATCTATCACAAGGTTACAGTAGGCTCCCTCAAAAGTGGTTTTCTGAGAGATTGTGATCGATCATAGAGTGAAACGATAAATCATTGCACTTCATGATAATTTTTTTTCTAAGAAAAAAATTGCGATCGATAGAATGTTTTGTGATAAATCATAGTACTATATTTTTTGTGATCTATACCTTAAAATGTTAAAAGAATATTTGAGATTGATCCCAACTATTTGGGATTGATCACAAGTATCTTTGACTTATATTTTTTGAAAAATTGTAAGTTTGGGATCGATCACAATTGTCTATGATCGATCACAAGGTTACTAGAGTGAGATTTAGCAAAATTGTGGATAATTTATCACAATTAATGACAGATTTACCACCTTTGAGGGTAAGTTTACAACAATTGTTTATAAATTTACAAGTTTAGAGGTTAATTTACAACTGTTTTGATTAATATTACTATTGTTTTGGTTATTATGACAATTCTAAGTAACATTACGAGGATTAAAGATAAATTTACGACAAAAAGAGGTTAAGTTAAAATCATGGTGAATAAATTTACCACAATTGGAAAAAGTTTATGACATCAAAGGAAAAATTTACTATAATTCAGGATTAAATGCAATGATTATGTAAAATTTCTATTATTGTTGTAAATTTCTTATTAATGTTATAAATTATTTATTGATATTGTAATTTTAGCCACTGCTGTGGTAATTTTTCTCATAAATATTGTAAGTTTAAAATGATTGTAGTTAACTTTACGACATCAGTGAGATGTAATAGGGTTATATTTACGACAAATGTAGTTAAAAGTGTCAATCGTTCTTTTACCACCATATTGATTAAAATTTGCCCTCTACTGTTGTAATTTATCTACTGTTGTTGTACATTTTTCACTAATATTATAAATTTTTCATTGATTTTGTAAATTTATTCACTATTGTTGTAAATTTTTTCACTAATGTTGTAATTTTTTCACTGATCAATCAATCAATATTAGTGATCGATCACGAACCCACAAAATATAGTTTTAGTACTTCAAATGGTAGAAAAGTTTGCCCACTATTATAGTAATTGTGTTCATTAATGTTGTAGTAAATTGTTCATTGATGTTTTAATTTTGTTCATTATTATAATAATTTTTTTTATTATTGTGATAATTTTATTCATTATTGTAACAAATTTTTTATTAATATTATAATTTTATTTACTGTAATCGTAAACTTTTCACTGATATTTAATTGTCCTCTACTGACAACTTTTCAGTATGATACCGTAATATTTTATTTCGATAGCGGAGTCTGGTCCCAACTTGAGAAGGACAACAGCCAGAGACTTTTAACTCCAAAAGAACCAGTATTGGTTTTAGGCTATCCTTAGACAGTGACCAGTCTTAAATGCAGTAATATAAGTCTCATACTATGAGATATGAGATGTAAGCATGATATTCTTTTGAAGAGATTAGCATGATTGAATTCTCAAACATCAAACTTTAGTCCCATAGATGTCATAGTTTCCATTTGGCAGACTCCTGAATTTGTGGACCCAATATATATGGACACTAGATTGGAGTATGATTAATTTACTTGATATCGTTAGGGGCGTAACTTGTTCGAGTTTTGGTATTTGAGCATATCAATTTTTAATAGTCGGGGAAGGTTTGAGAAAAGAAATTTTAATTTGTTGGTGGTACCCGTACTAGAATCTCAAATTTTTAAGACCCAATCCAAAATTAACCCGAAATTTAATCCGAATCCTAATACTAGTTGTGTAGTTCGATAATCAAAGTCATATTCACTCTGAATTGAACCTAAATTTCATCCCTAATTTATGTAATTTGTGAATCAAAATTGATTTTAAGTAGAATAAGTTACACTTAAAGGTATCAACCATGTTGAGTTAAACGGTTACGAGTCAAGTCTAATTAGGTTCACATGAAAAAATAATAAACTTATACTCGATTTATTTAAATAAACGGATAAAAATTCTCAAATCGAAGAAGACTTGCTTATTATGGAACAAACAATAGTGGGAGGATTGCCCTACGCACATGCACAACATGACAGCTATGATGGTCTGGTTGAGATGAACGAAAAGTAATGTGATCAGGCTATTTTCAAATCGATGGATAGATAAATTGATCTATTATGATAGATCGAAAGAGATACAAAGGGAATCTATTGGGTCATATGACGCTATTTGTTTAATAAAAGACTCAGGTGGGTAGGGGCGGGGTTAACAAGATAACCCTTTTAACCCATTTGAGTTGTTTACTTGAACATGCTCTAAAAATTTATTATTAATATTTTACCTTTTTTTTGAATTATTATTAATTTATTATTATGTTAATATTATTTTAACGAGTAAACAGGTAATAATCTAGTTGACACGTTTTACTCAAACATAATTTGTTTATTAAATGAGTTTGGCGGGTCTACCCATTTACCACCTAAACCCAATAAGACCTCATTCAAACCCACTTAATTTTGTATTAATTCGTGTCGATTAATCATATTGTACCGAATATTGATAGACCTAATATAACTTAAATTCAAAAATTAAAAATAAACAATACTTGGGTTAGGGTTGAATTTAATGTTTTATAACATGGATTAAGCCTAAATTGATCTCTCAATACGTCTAATCTACCTGAGTTGCACCTCCGACGCTATATTGTCCACAGGCTGAATTGAATTGAGAGGTTGGAGGAGCATTTGACCCACTTTGATTCATGATAAGTCGGCAGTTTTAAAATGATCCTATTGGAGTGAATATGAAAATCATGAAGTTTCATCCTATATCCATCCCATTGGTTTTCATAGAATAGAAACCCTGCAAATAGGAGGAGAGGAGGGAAGTGAAGAACAGAACGAAAGAGACCTCTGCGTAGCAGAATGATCTCTAAATCACAGGTGGGATTATATAGACCATGCCCACTAAGCTTTAAAGCTTTTGAACGAAGGAGACTTTTTTGTCGTGTTTCAAGACTCAATATATATATTTAAAACTCATACCCATCTAAAAATTTATCTTTCTAACTGTAAATTTATTCATAATATATTAAGAAACTTTTTAAATTTTTTATAAGACAATGAATTTTCACACTATAATAATTAATAACATTTTAAAATCCTTTCACAGCAAGTACATGCATGCACTAACCAACCAAATGAACTCTCACAAACAAATGATAAGTATTGAGTTTGTACAGTAACTCAACTTTGAGTATGAAATTCTTTACTCCCCCAATGATTCGTTTCTTAGGAAAATTTTATAGTATCGAAAAAAAATTATAATTCTTTAAGAGAAGGTCATGATTGATCACATACACTCAAGATCGATTATGAAAAATACGATGTCAATCTCAATCTTCTATAATCGATTTTGTCTTTTGAAATTATAACATGTATAATTTTTGATACCGATATCACTATTTAACATAAAATTCCCCTTTATATCAAGAGTCAGCTAATAGACTCATGAGCAAAGTGGTCTTGTATTGCCTCTCATGGGAATACAATATATGTATGTGTATGGGGTATTTTCTGACGTGATAAAACAATATTACCATTCACTTTGGTCAGAAGAAGAAAAGAAATTAGGGTCATAACCACACAGCTCTATCATAGATATTCCCTATAACCATTTTTGACCAGTTAATTTGTACTTATAAGTTAGATAAATAGAGAATCTAACGTAAATAGTAATTTATTGATCGAATTAAAAAGCGAAAGGCGGATTCTCGAATTTTAAATTAAGGCCCATTGTCCCTAGAAAACCCAAATTTAATCGGTACATACAAATGATTTCATGTATTTGATGTTGCAACCATTAATTTATAAGAATAATAAATTTAGAATAATTAAATAAAATAAATTAATTTTTATTAAATTAAATACTAAAATAATTTTCCACACCACAATTGAACCCTAATCCAAATTGGAACTCCAATGGTCCATTGGAAATTGCTTTTCTAAAATCTAAGTGCATTTTCAACATCCACTAAAATCTAGATTGGAATTTAAGTTTGAACCAAAATGACCTAAAAAGTTTTTCAAATCTTAAACTCAAACTTATATAAAATTAAAGAAAAACTTATATTTGAATCAAAATTGAGAAAAATTCAAATCTTATGTCAAATTTTCAACCATTATTTCTTATCTTATCTAAACTCAAAAGACTCCTTTGATTAAACAAGTTCTGATCTCTCATGCCTCTATCTTCAAAGTCGCTGTCATCGTCGCCGACCACAACAACTCCTCTCCCTCTTTCTATTCTTCAAGAGTAACTTTTTATTCCATATAAATCTCTCTCTCTGCACTCTATTTCTATCTTTTTACCCTTTTTCTCTCTCACAAACTCTTACTCTTAAAAAAAAACACACTCTCTCTTGTGCCTATTATACAAAATTACTTTAGACAGAATTGAAGGTAAAAAATACTCTTAGTTGATATTGAGTTAATATTTTAAAATTTAGACAGAATTGCTTTAGACGACAAAAAAACTCATGAATCTACCGCTCAAAGAGATTGATATTCAAGATTTTTCTTTTGATTAATATTGGTGAAATTTGTAAGAAATATGTTTTAAATATTGAGGACTCTTTTTTTTTTTTTTAATTTTTAATATTGCGAAGGGAATGAAGACAGAAAAATGAGAGAGGATAAAATATTTTAGTGAGAAAAATTTTAAAAACGAACTTTGGGACAGTAAGATAATTTTTTAAAAGATTAGTCTATTAATTATTTTATATTAAATCAACTTTTTTTTCTCAAATTTGAGTTAAATTTGAAGATTATCTCTAAAAAAAAAAACAGAAAATTATTAAGCGCAAAGCAGAGAAAAGAAAAAGTTGAACAGACACTCCAACAGCGAACGTAGTGAGAGGGAAAAGGAGAAGGCAGAGCAGCTCTTCTTTTCGCTTACCTGAAAAGCTACCCCCTTTTCCCTTCGCACTTTCAGATACCCAACGCTCACACAAATCCATGTATACAAGAGAGAGAGAGAGAGAGAGAGAGAGAGAAGAGAGGGGGGGGGGGGGNGGGGGGGGGGGGGGGGGGGGGGGGGGGGGGGGGGGGGGAAGGAGAGGGGGGGGGGGGGGGGGGGGGGGGGGGGGGGGGGGGGGGGGGGGGGGGGGGGGGGGGGATAATTGTATGAAACTGTGAATCTACTTGCATCAGAGACCGGAAAGCCGTAATTTTCCAGGAAATCGTCGGTGTTATTTCTGGTTTGCTGAGAAAATCTCCTGTCGGAGGTGCTTTATCTGTCCAAACACTTCTTACCCATCTGGTACAATATTCTAGCTTCAGTGACTCCACAATCATTGTTGCCTTCCTGACAAACTTTGTCAAGGAAATGCCAATCTATTTCGATTCATCTTTTATCATCTTCTGAACCCCCCACAACTTCAAATCAATGGGCTATTAAAACCATGGCGGTTTCGACATTTAATTGTTTGTTGTATGAACCACCCCTTCCCTTCTCCAGACAGAAACAAACAAGTTTAGTCATACCTCAGATTGATCTGTGTTAAGCCCATGTAAGAATCCTACAAAACTGCAGGGAAATTATAACCAGAAAAAGAAGATTCCTGGTTTTCTAACATTTTCCCGGAAAGTTTTCTGTTTGTCTCTCAAAATTTTCGTGTCGTTTCGTTCCTCTGCCAAGAATCTTTGACACGAATCCCACAGCTAGAGTAACGGTCCCAAGCTGTGCAGCGCAGAAGATTTGTAGTACCAATCACAACTTTAGGTCCATCTTGGGCGAGTTTTGCTATAAAGCTGGGTGTGGTTCCTCGATTGCATTGCCATTCACTGAAGACTAGTACTCAGAGAGTTCTCATTTTCTTCAATTTGCTATCTCAGACTCTGGGATTCTTGAGAGATGAAGGATCAAAAGAAGATGTGGAGCGTTTTCTCTCTGAAGCATGTGTTGGTGGTGTCTTTGGCTTTGAATGTGGGGTTGATCTTCAGGGTTTTGTACGAAGGAGAAAAGAACCTTTCTGGGTTTTGTTTGGAGAACAAAGAAGCTTTCATGGCGGAAGCCGATGCGCATGTTAGCAAAAATACATCTCTGGTGACTTCAACAGCTGCTACTCCTACGGAAGTTCGGGATGGTGTCATCGATCTCGGCCAGTAAATCTTAAAACTCTGTGGTTGTCTTTTTTTGCTAATATCAGGAACGTCCCTTTAGTTTTCTTAATATATCACTTCCCGCTGCCACCATTTTTTTCTACTTAATAAATCAATTATAATCTATTTATATGAGGGGAAAAAGGCTGTTTAAAGCCTAAGCATGGTGTTGCATTCAATCCTGTTATGAATCCTATAGTAATTGTCTAAATATTAATGCCACTAGTTCACACACACCAATACACCTTGGTTCTCCCTCTCTCCGAGTATTTTTTTTTAATTTTTTTTGGGGGGAGGGGAGAGGAGAGAGTGCGGATAATTTGTGTTGTTGAAAGGGGCGTAGTGATAACCAAAGGGGGTAACTCAAGGAGTAATATAGAGGAGTTATTGCAGACGAATCGTAAATGAAGACGTTTTTAATTCGAATCTCAGGTATTAATACCTTAATTTTGAAGTGGATGACTTGTCATTCACTGAATCAAGAAAGATTAGTCGAGGTGCGTATAAGTTGGTCAAGTGAACCAAAAAAAAAAACAAAAAAGAAAGGGCCATAGTGATATATTTCGAAAATCACAGAGGCATAGGTGATATTAATCTTTCACTACAAAGAACAAACTCAAGTGGGTTTATGTCTTGTTTGTCTAACTTTTTTTTTAAAACGTTTTTTGGCGTCTGTTTACTCTTAATTGGTACCATGGTGAAGCGACTGCCAAATGTGCCTTAGGGAGCCTTACTCTTGTCTTTTGTCGGGTGAGAGACGAAGACAGGTCTCTGTTGGTTGTGATTTCCTATGGTGCATGTTAGAGTGTGGTGAGGAGGGGAGAGCCTTTTTTTTCGTACTTGACTTCTGTTCTCCCATGCTCTCTGTTCCCAAAGTTTGGTTCTGCATTAGTGGTGGTGGTCCTCCAAGGCTACAGTATCGTTTCATGCCTTGCTCTCAATTTTGAATTGGACGATCTACAATTATTAATTAAAAAATTATTAATAAAACAAATGCAGGCATGACTCATTTTTTTTTTTTTGGGTCTAAAAGTGGAGATACCGTACCAAAAAAGGTATTATAATAAGCTCACTTAACTCTTAAGTCTTGTACCTGTATTTTTCAGATATGCATTCATACCACATAATTTTGATGATGGAAAATTGTTTATCTTAATACTTTTAAAACCAATTTTAGCAGTTAACCACATGCATGCATCGATTATACTCGAATTTTATGTGCATGGTGTGATTGAAGCTCAAATCATCCGTGTTTTCAACTCACCTTTAATTTTTGCTGAATCACTTATGTGAGTTAAGCTACTGTGCAGGTTAGGCTTCTAGAATTTGGTACATTATACTACATGTTTGTGGTTCTTGGTGTTTTTGTGCAGATGTTGCATACAGACCACCTTTTGGCCTTTGAGGAAATCTAAAGGAATAGTTGGACCCTCTTTAATTGTGATTTGTGAGTTACATTTTGAGACCACCCTTTAGCACCATAGTGAAAGTTGGGTGGGATGCTTCGTCATAAATGTTCTGTGGGACATGTCTAGGTGTTAACTATTATATAAACCTATCTTTAGGTCTGTACCTGTCATTGCAATTTGGATCTGAAGTTTACCAGTTATTTAAATCAATCATTTGGAACTCTGATAGAGCATGACATAAAAGTGCTGCTTCCATACCTACCTTCCATTTAATATTGAACCTTGGTGCTGTGACAGTCTTTACATTGAACCTCATAGAAACCTAGTAGCATGAGGGACCATATTTGACAATGCATTCAGTCTCTGTGGGGCCAATTTGGGTGGTTTTATGGCCTTATACCCTCACCATTGTCATTGTTTCAACACCCACCCACCCTAAAAAAAAAACCCAAAAAAAAAAAAAGAAGAAAGAAAAACCAAAAGCAATGCAATCTTTCTCTAGCATGTTTACCACATTTCATAATTCACTCTTAACACCATAAATGCTGAGATTACAGTTCAAAGTTAAATCTTTCTACATGACCGTGTGAAATGATTTTTACTTCGACTTGAATGTCTTGATTTTTCTTATATGAGGTAAAACTCTGGCCCTTAAGTCAGGTGAAAAATCTGTTTGTCTTAGCCATGGAGAACATAGTTCATTGAAAACATCTAAAAGAATCATGGACACGAGAGGAGTTGGTTATGTAGTGGTTTTTAAGAATCGAGCAAGATGGTTTTGTACTAACAACGACCAAAAACTCATAGTTGTTTCTAATTTTATACCTGACTCAATGCAGTGGCGACCCAACAATGTATGAGAGGTTTTGGAAGAGGACTGGGGACAAAACAACGGTTGTGATCTCTGGCTGGCAGTCGATAAGCTATTTTTCTGATGTCGGAAACATTTGCTGGTTTTTGGAGCCAGAATTTGCAAATGTGGTAGTTAGACTACACAGACTGGTTGGCAATGCCGTTACTGAAGACCGCCACGTGGTGGTTGGGACAGGTTCTTCCCAACTTTTTCTGGCTGTACTGTATGCACTTTCTCCACCCAACGCATCTGAGCCCATGGATGTTGTATCTGCTGCCCCATTCTACTCGGTGAGTTTTACCTACCATATTTGATTCAATAACGACACTTCCTATCTTTTTATGTAAAAAAAATTTTGGTACTTTCTGATCCATTCAGTGAGTTCCATGTCCTATATTTCATTCGATAATGATGCTTCTGTCTTTTTACGTATAATTTCTTGGTACGTTTTGATATGCCTTTATCTTTGCAACATGGCAGCCATGCTTAATTAGTTATCTGTAGATATGTTTTTTGATATTTCTTTTGAGAGAAGGAACATTATATGCTAACACAATGCCTGCTCATCAGAATGATGGCAGTATTGATTAGCTTGCAATATTTGCAACCCCTTAAATATAGATAGTGATCTGTGGCTTTCTGATTGTATTTTAATAGTTTGCCCCCTTCTTGCAACATCCTATATTTTTACTCATACATTGGCTGAAGTGTCTATGCATTCATGTCTTGTTTATTTCTTTTGTTTGCTCTCTCTCTCTCTCACATACACACAAACACACACAGAGATTTATAAGATTTTTTGCGGTTGTTGAAAGAAAATGAACCTGAAATCTAGGTTTGAATGGTCACACAATGATTCTTTGTAGCTTAGAACTTACAAATTAAAGAAACGTACACAAATAATCTTAGTATTTCAACTATAAAGTCAGCTACTTGGCCTCCCTTACCTTCACCTTATTTAAATGTATTATCATGACCATTTATGGTCACACCTTTGTCTGGCATGAACAATTTGCTCTTTTAGGTAAGAGTTAAAGCTTGTTTGATATATATGGTGGTTTATATGGTGAGATGGACGTTATTATGCTATATATCTTTGTAATAAATGCAGATTTGTTTTATGCTTTTGTGCATCTGCCCATCAAAACTCCATTTTTTAACAGTGTGGAAGGTTCTTGAATTTTATCTCAAGACCTGACGAGGATGATCGTCAGAACCAGATCTACAGGAGTAACATAATAGTTGGAGCATAAGATTCTAAATAATCGACGTGATTTTCACCTGGAATTTTATGCTCCACAAGTTCTCACCATTTGCGGTGCATGATTAGTTTTACATTTGCTGTTTTATTTTAATGGGTTAACCATTTATAGTTTGCTAATTGCTTGCAGTCGTACCCGTTGATGACCGACTTCCTAAAGTCTGGTCTTTATAAATGGGCTGGTGATGCTCACAAGTATGGTGAAGATAGGCCTTACATCGAGCTTGTGACCTCCCCTAATAATCCTGATGGCTTGATCAGGCAAGCTGTGGTCAACCGAAGTGAAGGAATATTAGTCCACGACCTTGCTTACTACTGGCCGCAGTATGCTCCAATTTCTTCCCCTGCAGACCAGGATATCATGCTGTTCACAGTCTCCAAAACCACCGGTCATGCTGGCAGTCGCATAGGGTATGCTATTCATCCCATTTATCATGCTTATCAGCAGACTGTCATTAAAGATTTGAGATGTTTCATATTGTTGTTGTGGTTGTTATATTCGTAATTGAACTTCTTGATTATTTGTTTTTCGGTAGAAAGTAAGAATGATTTATTACCTTCCAAAAGAAAAAAGAATGATTTTTTGTCTCAACTTGTATGAAACCACCTCTTTGCATGTAGGGTAAATATGTACATTTCAAATCGCAGATCTGACCTCACCTAGACCTGCGAGCCTCAGTCTGTGCTGTATTGTATTTTGTCTCACCTGATAAACAAAGCAAACATACACGTTCTGTTGGCTGGTTACATTTCTAATTTTCTCTCTTTTGCATGACAAAGTTGGGCTCTTGTCAAAGATGAAGACATTGCTAAAAAAATGACTAAATTCATAGAGCTCAACACCATTGGCGTGTCCAAAGATTCACAGCTCCGAGCAGCAAAAATTTTACAAGCTGTGGCTGATAGCTATGACAATGTTGGGTGTAACTCTGAAGAAAGTGAAACATTCTTTGATTATGGTTATAATGTTATGAAAAAGAGATGGAAGCAACTGAGAGAAGCAGTGAATAAGAGTAGCCTTTTCAGTTTGCCAGACTTTCCTCTTGGGACGTGCACATTCAGTGGCCGGACTTTCAAATCACAGCCTGGTATTTACATTGTAATTCATTCATTAGCAGCATCCGATTTTTATTATCGTTTTTTCGTTAATTGTTGTGGAGTTACAATTCATGTTTGTCCTTTTTCCTTCCGTAGCTTTCGCGTGGCTGAAGTGCGAAGGTGAAATAGAGGACTGTGAAAACTTCCTTCAAAGCCACAAGGTAGTGAGCAGAGGTGGGAAGCACTTTGGGGATAGCACAAAATATGTGAGAATTTGCACATTGTCGAGGGATGAAACATTCAATCTTTTTATAGAGAGATTGTCTACAATCAAAACTAGAAACTCTTACACTAATTAAAGTGGTTTTATTGTAGAAGAAGATGATAGATCTCTGGTGAGTCATACATGTTTATCTTTGTGCTATATATCATCTATCAGACCACTGCTCCAAATGACATGTATTTTGATTGTTATACATTATACATTTTGGCCATAAAAACATATTGTAGACTTAGCAGCATCTAAAAAGCATCATATATATGCTCTAAAACAAATGTAAATGCATATAAATTATGAAGATTTTGATTAGGATGGATCTACAAGATTATACTGAGATTAGGAGAAGGAAAGATGTGCTAATAGGGCTCACTGATTAAACATCTGTTAAATTAAAAGAAACAAATTGAGGGAAGGTTCCATAGCTGGCCTGTTTGGAGGTTGCTGATTGAAGTCTTGAATTTTAAAGAAGACAATCTGTTCCTTATGACCTGATGGATCAGATGGCTCAGAGTAATCGGGTCTCTATAGTGGTTTCTAAATCTTCTGGAGTTCCATTCCAACCACACATATAGTGGACTGAGGCTGTCAAGCTAACTCTGCATATCAGCTTTTGTATTGTTTTCCCCTTCCAATTGGTAGCAGTCCATTAAATAATTTCAATCCATGGGTTGGGTTGCCAAACAAAACCATTGGTGCGCATAAATAGTGTTCCAAACTCTTGATGAATAGGTGCACTCAGGTGTGGGTGGGTGTCATCTGCAGCTCTGCAAAGGACACAAATGGTGCCCAAGTGGGCTGCATAGGATTTATTCTATCAAGGGTGCTCAATCTAGACCTTATAGCCAGCCAAAGGATAAAGCTGATCCTAAGACCAACATTCCCAGACCAAACCAGCTTATACCATAGGATAGGAGAACACCTCTGCCTAATGTGCTTCCAAGATGAGGAAGTTGAGAATCTTAAATTAGCAGAGAGAATCCAGTTGACCTTGTCCTTTGTAGAAGGAGAGTTGGTGTAATATTGGGGCATTGTGTTGACAATAGCATGAGTGGAAGAGTCTATAGTAGCTGGCTTCGCCATTGGCTATTAACAATAATAGAGGGTGCCACTTGTCACAACATAGTACCTTCATCATTGCCAATATTGTGGACCAAAAGTGGCCCAACAGTCCCTCTTAACTTCAATAAATTCTGTCAATTCCAAGAGTTAGACTGAGTGGCCTTTATATCCCAGAAGCTTCTCATGTTCGGGTGTTAAGTGTGCACCCAATTTCCCCACACATTATCATTTTCTTGTTCTTTGAATTTTGGTGTGGTCAGCACATAAATAATCTTCAATGTAGTAAGTATAAATTATAACTTCTTTTGTCAATGAAGAAAATTCTCATCATCAAAATGATTTAACTTGACAAAATTTTTCATCTCGTGACAGAGTAATTTTATAGATGAAGAAGAATTCTTAAAATACTGTTTTTAGATTGTTGATAAATTTGTTTCTTCAAATTTGGTATATAATGAAATTGGATCGCAAAAACTACAAATCTAAAATGTTTCAATTTGTATTTACCCCACCAAATTGACTAAAGTGTTCAAATGAAAAATTCGCAAATCTCTCTTCAAGATATAATGAAGTTTGAACTTGTTTGTGTCTTTTATTGACAAAAACAATATTGGAATACCTTCGTTAAACAACCTTAACAACTAAGAACTGAAATTCTAATTCTATAGAAATTCAACATAAATCATTGTAATATGTTAGAAAGTATTAATCCACTCTTAAAGGTCGATTAATATTCGTCTTTTCAGTTTGTAATTTAAAGTTCCCATGAAAAAATATATTAATTTTCTTTTTGTTTTTCCTAGTTAGGAAATTGGGTAGATTAACAATATTAATCCATTCAAACATTTAGATGATGAGTGAGAAATAGTACTTTTTATCCTACTACTCAAATTTTGCTTCTTGCTTCGGATACAAGATGAGGAAAAAGGTTTATAAAACCTTCAACACCCTTTAGAATCTCTATGTGATTCCTAGACAATGTATTTGTGGACCCTTATTTGTTGAGTAAAATTATGTCATATAATCGGGTCAAATTTTATTTGGGCCAAAAATTTGACCCAAATTTTTGATCAAAGTAGCATTATTTTTATATATATATATATAAAAGATATCACACCTCACCTATCACCGCATAAGTGTTTAAAAAAGAATAAAAAGAGTTTAAGTTTTATTCTCGTATATTTTTTTCGCTTATTTTATCACATCATCATTTCTATCACAAATTAAATTATTTTATTTATAATTACTTTGTGAATCAATATAATTTTTATTTGAATAAATTTCACTAGCATCCCGTGAATTTAAGTTGTATTTCGCTGATATCCTTTCTATTTTTTATAATTAATATCCCTACGTACTCCTGTAACTCATATATATATATATATATTTCAAGAACTACCCTTAGTGTTACCACCATTACTAACAACCATGAAAACAAATGATGTAACTGCATATTATCTTACAAATTGTCAAATTTACACCCACCTGTCTATATAGACCAAGATGGGATCAATATAGTGCAATCTTATCCTTTTTTCCTACTTAAAGTAATAGGTATTGCCTTCGAGTTCAAATTTCAAATTTCCTATTAAGACCAACATAAATTACATGTTAATTCGAAGAAATTGAACATTAGTCTTAATTTGATGTAATAGAATATTAATTTCATAAAATTCAATGCTAATTGAATTGAATTAAATTAAATATTAATTTGGTGGTACTAAATGTTATGAGAAAATTAATGTCAATTTGACCAAATTGAAGGTTAATTTGGTGTTAATTTGATGAAATTGTTTGAGAATTATATAAAATACAATTTTGTTTTGATGGGATTAAATATTAATTTGATGAAAGAAAATATTTATTTTATAAAATTTAAAATCAATTTCATGTTAATTTAACAAAATAGAATATCAATTTGGTATTAATTTTTTGAAATTAAATGTTGATAAGAGAAAATTAAATCTTTGTTTGATGAGATTAGAGGTCAATTTGGTGTTAATTTGATAAGATTAAATATAATTTGGTTTTAGTTTAATAAAACTTAATATTAACTGAAGTGATGGAATGTTAATTTGTTGAAATTTTATGTTAATTTTAGAAAATTCAATATTAATTTGGTGAGATTGATGGTCAATTTGGTACTAATTTGGTAAAAATAAATATTAATTTGATGTTGATTAGATAAAATTATAGGTGAATTGAAAAAAAATAATATCAATTTGTTTAAATTGAATATTAAATTGATATTAATTTGATGCAATTATGTTAGTAATGGTAATATATAAAATAGACACATAAACTTCTCGCCCAAAAACAAAAAAAAGAATTTTGTCAAATCCACGTTTTTCGTTACCACCTGAAACCTACAAAAATTCACAAGGGTAACTTAAGGGTGTGTTTGACAATGTTTTTGTTTATATATATATTTTTTATAAAAAAAGACAAAACTAGTTTTTGTTTTTCTGTGATAAAAATTTAAAAATATAAAACATGTTTGGTAATTATTTATATTTAAAAAATAAAAAAAATAAAAAAATATATATATTTGATATTTTACCCAAAATTTACTACCCAACAACCACCCAACCTACCAAAAACTCACCCCTACACTCCCTACAATTCACCACCCCCACTAACAACTACCCACTACCCCCTCGAAACCCCTGAAACTCAACCCCAACATCCCCGAAATGCCCACTCCCCACCCC
>CAUOFW020000825.1:520440-545322 GCA_963454935.2 Ilex paraguariensis | reverse complement strand
CCCCACCCCCCCAAAAAAAACATCCCGTTTGTAAAACCCCCGAAATTCACCACCACTCAACTCCCCTTTACAAAACCCACCACCTAACCCCACCACCACCCTTGAAACTCACCACCCAACACCCCTTGCAAAATCCACCACCCACCCCTGAAATTCACCATCACCCAACCCCACCACCACCGCCACCACCAAAACCCACTATCCAACCCCTTGCAATACCCAAATAGAAAAACAAAAAATGGAAAAAAGAAAGAGAGAGGGATTTGAAAAAAAAAAAGTAAAAGAGGGGAGGGGAGGGGATTTTTATACTCAAGCAAGAAAATCCCTTTTTTTATCGAAACCCAAATCTTATTAAATCCATTGTGAAGCCGCGCGTGTGTTCTATTTCAAAACGGAACAGGAAAAAAAAAAGCCAAAACATTCATCAAACGTTTTTTTAAGTTTTATTTTTTTGCCATAAAAAAATTGTTGATTACCAAACGACACCTTAAACCTACAAAAACTAACAAGGATGGACAATGATATTTTAGAAACTAGAGGGGCACTAGTGAAATATGACCTAAATCCCGAAAATGTCAATAAAATTTACCAATTTTATTTTAAACATTATTAATATACGAATTGTGTTACTATTTTTTTTGAGATCATGTAGTTTGAAAAAGTTTTGTTGTTTTTTGTAAAATAATGGGTAGAAATTATTAATTTTAAATTATGTAATTAAAAAAAAATAAGTAAAGAATTTTTTTTATTATAATAATATCAATTTTTTAAATGCTCGAATTTTATGTTGCATTATGCTTTCGGTTATATAATCTAACACCGTCCATTTTATTTTTTTACAAGCTCCAAATCTATGCACCATAAAATAAAACAAACTTATAAATTAATTACATAACCCACAAACATCTCTCATAAACCCCTCGTCTTTATGTCCCAAGATGGGCCGAGATCCAAAAGCCCACCTTCTTCAATTCATGTTCTCACAGCTTCCTGGGCCTTATGGCCTGATTCCTGAGCCCTCTGACCCATTTGGCCCGCCGTTTCCTGCATGCGCCTCTTTGCATGTACCATATACTCAGGCACACCACCCCCTGTTTGACGGAAATAGTTAATGATCCATGAGAAAGAAGATAGCGCGGTGATCCCAAAAGCTCCGGAGGTCAAGAATCCGGCAACGGCCACGGTGATGATGAGCACCGCCGGGACCAAAATCGGGCTGAAGATAATGAAGAGAGGGGTCGAGACAGCGAGGCCGATAAGGGTTCCGATGAGAGCGAACCCGGATAGGCATAGGAGGGTGCCACCCACTGGGAAGAGAGTGATTAGTGCCAGGACTTTGGAGGTGGAAGAAGGACCAAGGCTCTTAGGTTGTTGTTGGTAGGGTTGCTGGTGCTCGGCCATGGTAGTTTGTTAAGTGATAACTCTAGAGAGAGAAAGAGGGGGGGGAGAGAGAGAGAGTGATGACTGGTGAGGGTAAGGGTGGGGAGGACGTGGGTATTTGAAGAGATGGAAGTATAGACACGTTGGTGTCTGGTGACACTTGTTTGAGAGATGGAGTGTAGAGGTTTGCATGAGAAAATGGTCTTTTTGTCAACATGGCTTCAAGGGATTCAAACTGTTTGCCATTTTTTTTTTGTTTCTTTGTGATCGTTGTTTTTAAGTTTAAGTGGGATCATTAGTTTATGCACATGTCGATTAATTTTTTTTTTTTTTAATTTTGTCAAAAATAAATTATCTACGTGAAAATTATAATATTTATGAGAGGAAGGACGGAGCCACCTTATGCCAAGGGGACACATGCCCACCGTCAAAATATTTTTTTAAAATGGTCTATATATATTTTAAGTATTTTTTTTAATATCTTAAATTATGTCTACCCTATTTTTTAGTCGAGACTAGAAAAAGTATGATATATCCACTAGTTTACTTTTAATTTTGACATTTATTTTAATAATTATTTTTTTTTTTTGGGGGGGGAGGTTATAATTATCGCAGGCATAATAATAGCACGTTTGATTATATAATCGAATGAATGATAAATAACTAAGTAATAATATGGTTGTGGATATAAAAACTAATAAAGTTAATGCAAAACTTTCAAAGTATGAAAATTCGTTATAGTTAGTTCTAAATAGTTTTAATTAACCATTGTTACGTAAAAAAATATAACTATTTTTTTTGTCCCATTTTTATCAATTGGAAGAAAAAAAAATTTAAGTTGTTAAAATATTCGGTGCCCACCCATAGATGATTTTTTGGCTCCGCCTCTGATGAGGGATAAATCCCTTATAGTCGAACGCTAAACAATTACAAAAAATTAAACTCATAATATCTAAATTTATCGTTCATATCTGGTATCACTCGATCTACCCATTAGAATTTTGTAATTATTTTGTGGCAGCTGTTTATCTACCTCTAGAGAACCAAAATGAGAAGTAATTGAAGGGAGAGGAGCAAGGCAGACTTCCAAGTGGTTTTCCAGCTGTCTGAGTTTTTTACAATTAATTTAATAATTATAATAAATTAAGTACATATAATATTACTTATAAAGAGGTTTAAAATATAATTATTCATGATTAGACTATTTAATGGGGCATATGGCAAGAGACACATGACAAAAAGGACCGTTTGGTGAAATAAAGTAGCCCTGGCCAAACCGAAAAGAGTCTAACCGACTAGGTATCAGTGTTAGTTGACCAGAATTGAAGCCTCTTGGAGCTAGGCTCGGTTAGTGACATTTCTGATCAGTATGTGCACACCAAGCGGAGGTATAGACTTAATAACAAGGGAACTCTAAATGACTTGGTACTTAGAGGGGCATGTTTGCTTTAGAGTTTAGGGTGGTAAAAGCATATGAGATAAGCAAAAATAAGAAAGAACTTTTTTTTTTTTTATGTCGCGGTTATTATGCCTGTATTAGCTCAATTATAGCATTTAAAAATAATACCAGCCTAGATGCTATAGTGTAAAAAAAACTAATGTAGAAGGTATTATTTAATACTATGTGGGAGGTGGTATTAAAATGTGGTATAAAACTAAAACATGATACTAAATTAGTAAATTATGGTATTGACCTTTGTAATGCCTATTATTCAACATTAAGACAAAGATATTAAAGTGAATTGATATAAAATAAAATTTTTACTTTTGTTATTGGGATCACAAGAAAAATAAATTATAATATTGACCTTTCAAGTGTCTAATAATTTAAGAGCAATACTATTAGGACTTAATTTATTAATCTAATTTGTTGACTTAATTCACTAAGACCTTTGGATTTACTGTGTGTTCTATCAAATATTGAAATTTGGTGTTAATTCAATAGTTTCAATGAAACCACGTTATTAGGTCAACAAATTATGTCAAATTTTTAGGTCCAAATAGCATTTTTCATAATTTGAACTAGACAGTGGGTATTTAAGACAATTACCAAATATTATCATTACTTTTATATGACACCCACATTCATTACAAGCCAAACATAATATAAAATTGAAAAATGTATTAAATTATGTCTTCCATACCTATGAGATTAGAGAGGGTTAGAAATAAGACTCCATTTTTAAGGAACAAGGGGCTTTTGTGATAAATAATATAATTTTATACATGGATGGGATTAGAGAGGGTTAGAAATAAGACTCAATTTTTAAGGAACAAGGGTCTTTTGTGATAAATAGTAGAATTTTATACATGAATCTTTATGTTATGTAATGAACACTTTGGAGTGCTGCCATAACTGATGCGAGAAACACTAGTTCCGTCATAGCAAAAAGATCGCTAGGTTGTTATTGATGACCAAAGTCATCATAGGGAACCAATAAAAAAAGAGTAATGTTATTGAGACGTAATATATAGACATAATGAATTATCACCAATGAAATGATGATAAATTTATTTAATGCTATAATGAGACCTATCATTAAATATATTTCACTATCATTTCATCGGTGACAATTCATTATGTCTATAAATTATGTTCTAATAGTATTAGTGATAAAAAAACTGTTTATTTAAAGGTGCACATTTAAAGTTAAAACAGAAATTAAGGAATCATTGGCTAGAATTTAGGTGTGCTACCATATCCAAACCAAAATTCTATACTATACGAGCTTCGGTTTAAAGCTTAATTTCAGAGTTTTTTTTGAGTTAAGCATCAGAGTTGGAGTACTTCCAACTGATTAAATTCTGAACTGTGATTGTTTGTTCACCTTATAGAATGAAGGTGCATTCAATTCGTTTCGTTTAATTGAAGTCACTCCATTCCCAGATTAGTCACCATTGATTTCATCATTATTGAGGATAAACATCTCATCACTCAATAATTTTGTGAACCAAGTTAGGTGATTTAAATAATAATTTTTAAATTGAATTTGTTGATTTTACATTTCCTTATTTTCTATGAGACAGCTTGTTGNCCAAGTTAGGTGATTTAAATAATAATTTTTAAATTGAATTTGTTGATTTTACATTTCTTTATTTTCTATGAGACAGCTTGTTGACCAATGATTGTCAACACCATCATTACGAGAAAGTACACGCAAAAAAAAAAGAAAAAACTCGGTCAATGCATTGAGATATGGTATGTTACATGCCATTTTTAGAAGGTAAAAGAAATGTATTTCAAGTACATCAGGTACGAGAGGATTAATGGTGGATCCTTATGGACAAATGATTAGCAAGCATTCAGTCTTAATACTAAATAGAATTTACTATCAAATCAAGGTGAACAATAGACCAGATCATATACTGTGGCTCATGATCTAGCTAAAGATCTCATTGCTTGTAAATTGTAATGGAATTTCTGCATGGAGGGAGGAGGTACATCTTTTCTTGTTATACCTTCCCTATCATCTGGTTATTGTTAATAAAATCGTTACCATTTCTTATTAAAAAGAATAAGATTAATAAATTATATTCAAATGGAATTATTTTTATATTTTATTGTTCTATATTTGATCATGAAGCATATTAAATGAGCCCGTAAGTTATTCTTCTATTAAATTAACAAGAGGGTTGTTTGTACCCAACCCAAACCTCCATAGATTTGCTTTGAAGTTGGGTTGCGTCAGAGAATACGTTCGTTTGATGCTCTGTTCATTGTACCTCCAACCCAAACTTACACACATGAATTTTGAGTTAGACTAACCTCTCAGATTCACCCACCGGAACAATGTGTAAGTGTACGACCTTAGAGAGTCCAGCCGTAGCCTGAATGATTCTTCGAATTTTATACAACCAAACACTACAATTATTTCCTCCCAATATGCATCATTTTTGTATAATCTCAAGCCAAACTTGAATGCCCATGGAATTATTATGACATGTAGATTTGGAATCTAGAGGACTATCACACACTCACAAAAATATAATGGAAGAGAGTAGTGAAGATCGGAAGAACTCTTTTTATTCTCATATTCAAATGAATGTATTACATAGGATATATATAGACTCTCAAACATTACACATGACATACAAAATAATGCTACTACATAATGTAATAATAAAAATAATAAAGACTTCACTCTTCCATTACTTGGAGAATTAAAATATCATAATTACTTTGTCCCCCACTAATACCAAATTGATGACCCACTAATACAAAAAGCTAAATTTATAAAAATAACTCCTAAAACATGAAAAGTCATGTTTAATATTATTTTTTCAACACCCCCTTAAACATGATTTTTCTTCTCAACTCCAAGCAAATATATCAATTTGTAAAAGACATTCTCTTTGAGGGGCTTAGTGAAAACATTGATAATTTGATCTTGAGACTTCATAAACTTGAGCTCCACCTCTTTTTTAGTCACATACTCTCTAATGAAATGGAACCTTATGTCCCGGATTCTTTGCCAACGCTAGTGCCGATTTGTTGTCAATGAAGATCTCCGTCGATTCTTCTTGAGACAAATGAAGCTTCTTCAACAAATTTCTAAGCCAAATGACTTGACAAATACACGATGTAGCCGCCACATACTCGACTTCACAAGTCGAAAGAGTCACAATGAGTTGTTTCTTTGAACTCTAAGCAAATGCAGTATCTCCTATGAAGAAAACATACTTGATAGTACTTTTTTTATCATCCATATCTCTGACCCAATCACTATCACAATAACCCACAAATTTGGAATTGTTAGAACAAAAATATAGTAATCCATAATCAAGTGTACCTTTGATGTATCTAAGAATTCTTTTCGTCACCTTTAAATGGGTCATGATAAAAGCTTCCATATAATGACTTACAAGACCAACACCAAAAAGAATATCCGGCCTTGTGCATGTTAAGTACCTCAAGCTTCCCACAAGGCTCTTGAAATGGGTGGAATCCACATGCTCTCCATCTTCATATTTTGACAATTTTGCACTATATTCAACGGGTGTGCATACCGGCTTACAATCTTGTATCTTGAATTTTGCCAAAATTGTTTTAGCATAATCTTCTTGAGAGATGAAAATACCTTCATTCATTTGCTTCACTTCAATGCCAAGGTAGTATGACATAACCCCAATGTCAGTCATCTCAAATTCTTTAGTCATTATTTTCTTAAAATCTTCAAACATTTTTAGACAATTTATTGTGAAGATCAAGTCGTCCACATACAAACAAGCATAGAGTATATCACTATTATCATTTATCTTTGCATAAAGAGGATGCTCATGGAGACACTTGGTGATATTATTTGCTTGAAAGTACTATTTCAAGCTCTTAGTGCTTGCTTCAAACCATACAAAGTCTTTTTTAATTTCAAGATTTTCTCTCTTTGCCTTTTCACAACATAACCTAAGGGTTGTTCAACATACACCTTTTCATCAAGAAAGTCATTCAAAAAAGTGGACTTTACATTCATTTGATGAATTTTTCAATTATTTAGAGCGANACCTTCATTCATTTGCTTCACTTCAATGCCAAGGTAGTATGACATAAGCCCAATGTCAGTCATCTCAAATTCTTTAGTCATTATTTTCTTAGAATCTTCAAACATTTTTGGACAATTTATTGTGAAGATCAAGTCGTCCACATACAAACAAGCATAGAGTATATCACTATTATCATTTATCTTTGCATAAAGAGGATGCTCATGGAGACACTTGGTGATATTATTTGCTTGAAAGTACTATTTCAAGCTCTTAGTGCTTGCTTCAAACCATACAAAGTCTTTTTTAATTTCAAGACTTTCTCTCTTTGCCTTTTCACAACATAACCCAAGGGTTGTTCAACATACACCTTTTCATCAAGAAAGTCATTCAAAAAAGTGGACTTTACATTCATTTGATGAATTTTTCAATCATTTAGAGCGGCTAAAGAAATAATCAATCTAATTGTTTTCAAACGAGCAACAGGTACAAATATCTCATCATAGTCAATACCTGGTCTTCGACTATAGCCTTTTGCAACCAACCTTGCTTTGTTTCTCTCCACTTCACCTATGAAATTTTTTTTTTATCTTGTATACCTACTTCACTCCAATGATCTTTTGTCCTCTAGGGAGTGTGACAAGTTCTNTATTTCAAGCTCTTAGTGCTTGCTTCAAACCATACAAAGTCTTTTTTAATTTCAAGACTTTCTCTCTTTGCCTTTTCACAACATAACCCAAGGGTTGTTCAACATACACCTTTTCATCAAGAAAGTCATTCAAAAAAGTGGACTTTACATTCATTTGATGAATTTTTCAATTATTTAGAGCGGCTAAAGAAATAATCAATCTAATTGTTTTCAAACGAGCAACAGGTACAAATATCTCATCATAGTCAATACCTGGTCTTCGACTATAGCCTTTTGCAACCAACCTTGCTTTGTTTCTCTCCACTTCACCTTTGAAATTTTTTTTTTATCTTGTATACCTACTTCACTCCAATGATCTTTTGTCCTCTAGGGAGTGTGACAAGTTCTTATGTTCCATTTCTTTCAATAGCATCACTTTCTTCATTCATGGCACTTCTCCATTTCTTGTCTTGTGCCGCTTTCTCATAGCTTAAGGGATCACTATCGGCAAATAAACAAAATAATGTTAGATTACTAAATCTTTGAGTTACCTTTTCAATTTCTTCATAGATATCTCGAAAACTCCTTATGCGATGTGATTTTTCACTTGAACTTGCTTCGGATGATGATGGAGATGCTTGCACATTGGTGGATGATAGTGGTGGAGAATAAATGGGCAGCTCCATGATCTCATTGGGCTCCTCATCTTCTTCAAAGAATGGAGAAAAATCATAGTCTTCTTGTAGAGTGTTCCAATCCCATTCATTTTTTTCATCAAATTCACCATCTCTACTAATGATTATCTGGCCATTACTTGGATTGTAAAGATTGTAACCTTTGCTTCTTGAATCATAGTCAATAAAAATAAACTTTTTATTCTTGTCATCTAGTTTGGTTTGTTTCTCATCTGACACATGTACAGAGCATACACTTTCAAAGTTCCGCAAATGAGAAACATTTGGCTTGATTCCTCCCCATGCTTCTTGTGGTTTTTTTGTCTTGAACACTTCTAATGGGACACCGATTTAACCAGTAGATGACACAATCAATAGCATTCGCCCAAAATTTCTTGGACATTTTTTTACTTTTCAACATACTCCAAGCCATGTCAAGAATGGTTCGGTTCTTCCTTTCGGCAACACCATTTTGTTGTGGTGATCTTGGAACTGTTAGAAGATGGTGAATTCTATTTTCTTCACAAAATTTTTTGAATTTATTTGATGTGAATTCATCTCCTCTATCGGATCTAATTGCTTTAACTTTAAACTCACTTTGTTTTTCAATCAAAGCCTTAAAATTTTTGAAAACTCTAAACACCTCCGATTTTTGTTTTAGAAAATAAACTCACGTTTTTTCGGCTAAAATCATTAATAAAAAGAAGAAAATACTGGTTCTTACCAAATGATGGTGGATCTATAGGGTCGCAAACGTCCGAGTGAACAAGTTGAAGTGGTTTGGTTGCTCTTGGAATAGATTCTTTAGGAAAGCTCTTTCTAGCTTGATTTCTAATTAAACAACTCTCACAAAGTTGATCCGGGTGGTTGATAGAAGACAATCCTTTCATCATCTTCTTTCTAGACAACAAGGTTAGTCCTCAAAAATTCAAGTGCTCAAATCTCAAGTTTCATAACCAAGAAGAATCTTTAACGCATGCTTTCAAGCATTTTTGTCACATCACTTTGAATATTTAACAAAAACATTCTATTTTTTGTCATCGACACTTTAGCAACAAAATTCCCATTTCCATTTCTTATTGAAAGAGTATGATTTTTCATGCAAATATCATAACCTTTCTCTAAGAGTTATCACAACCTCAAAATATTATTTTTCATATTTGGAACATAAAAAATATTAGAAATAACTTGGTGCCTTTCATCCTTCAAACGAATTAAAATATTACCTCTTCTCATTACCGAAATTTGAGAAGAATCTCCAAAAGTGATATTTTTCCTCACTGACTCATCAAGCTCCACAAACATCTCTTTATTTGTACATATATGATTACTAGCACCGGAGTCAGGGTATCACACGTTCTTGTCTCCCTTTTGCTCTTCTTTGTATGCCAACAACAAGGTCGGCTTTATCTCTTCAACTTTGTCTTTAACAAAGTGTGCTTTTTCTTCCACAAAATTATTTCTACACTCAAAAGCAAAATGACCATATTGATGACAATTATAACATTGAATATGATATTTGTCATATCTTCTTCATATGACTTTGAATTGCTGTCTCTTCCACTATGTGATTCTTGACTTCTTTCTTCTTTGTTGAACGCATTTTGGCTAAAGTTTTCTCTTCTACCTCGACCACGTCCATCACGACCTCCACGTCCACGTCCACACCCTTCATGGGCTAATAATAATCCCATGAGTTCATCAATCGTCATTATGTCTAAANATCTCATTGGGCTCCTCATCTTCTTCAAAGAATGGAGAAAAATCATAGTCTTCTTGTGGAGTGTTCCAATCCCATTCATTTTTTTCATCAAATTCAACATCTCTACTAATGATTATCTGGCCATTATTTGGATTGTAAAGATTGTAACCTTTGCTTCTTGAATCATAGTCAATAAAAATAAACCTTTTACTCTTGTCATCTAGTTTGGTTTGTTTCTCATCTGACACATGTACAGAGCATACACTTTCAAAGTTCCGCAAATGAGAAACATTTGGCTTGATTCCTCCCCATGCTTCTTGTGGTTTTTTTGTCTTGAACACTTCTAATGGGACACCGATTTAACCAGTAGATGACACAATCAATAGCATTAGCCCAAAATTTCTTGGACATTTTTTTACTTTTCAACATACTCCAAGCCATGTCAAGAATGGTTCGGTTCTTCCTTTCGGCAACACCATTTTGTTGTGGTGATCTTGGAACTGTTAGAAGATGGTGAATTCTATTTTCTTCACAAAATTTTTTGAATTTATTTGATGTGAATTCATCTCCTCTATCGGATCTAATTGCTTTAACTTTAAACTCACTTTGTTTTTCAATCAAAGCCTTAAAATTTTTGAAAACACTAAACACCTCCGATTTTTGTTTTAGAAAATAAACTCACGTTTTTTCGGCTAAAATCATTAATAAAAAGAAGAAAATACTGGTTCTTACCAAATGATGGTGGATCTATAGGGTCGCAAACGTCCGAGTGAACAAGTTGAAGTGGTTTGGTTGCTCTTGGAATAGATTCTTTAGGAAAGCTCTTTCTAGCTTGATTTCTAATTAAACAACTCTCACAAAGTTGATCCGGGTGGTTGATAGAAGACAATCCTTTCATCATCTTCTTTCTAGACAACAAGGTTAGTCCTCAAAAATTCAAGTGCTCAAATCTCAAGTTTCATAACCAAGAAGAATCTTTAACGCATGCTTTCAAGCATTTTTGTCACATCACTTTGAATATTTAACAAAAACATTCTATTTTTTGTCATCGACACTTTAGCAACAAAATTCCCATTTCCATTTCTTATTGAAAGAGTATGATTTTTCATGCAAATATCATAACCTTTCTCTAAGAGTTATCACAACCTCAAAATATTATTTTTCATATTTGGAACATAAAAAATATTAGAAATAACTTGGTGCCTTTCATCCTTCAAACGAATTAAAATATTACCTCTTCTCATTACCGAAATTTGAGAAGAATCTCCAAAAGTGATATTTTTCCTCACTGACTCATCAAGCTCCGCAAACATCTCTTTATTTGTACATATATGATTACTAGCACTGGAGTCAGGGTATCACACGTTCTTGTCTCCCTTTTGCTCTTCTTTGTATGCCAACAACAAGGTCGGCTTTATCTCTTCAACTTTGTCTTTAACAAAGTGTGCTTTTTCTTCCACAAAATTATTTCTACACTCAAAAGCAAAATGACCATATTGATGACAATTATAACATTGAATATGATATTTGTCATATCTCCTTCATATGACTTTGAATTGCTGTCTCTTCCACTATGTGATTCTTGGCTTCTTTCTTCTTTGTTGAACGCATTTTGGCTAAAGTTTTCTCTTCTACCTCAACCACGTCCACCACGACCTCCACGTCCACGTCCACACCCTTTATCTCTTTGACTTCCATCTTGCCTTTTTTCTTTTTCTTTGAAAGAAAGCTTGGTTTGTAGTACTTGCTCCAACGACTCTTGCTTCTTCTTGTCTAGCCGTTCTTCATGGGCTAATAATAATCCCATGAGTTCATCAATCGTCATTATGTCTAAAATTTTAGACTCTTCAATGGCTACGATAATGTAGTCAAACTTGGGATTCAATGAATGGAGGATTTTTTCTATCACTCAAGTATCATCATAGTGATCATTACCATAAGTTCTCAAATTATTCACAACCACCAAAATTCTTGTGAAATAATCTAAAACCAATTCGGATTCCTTCATATGTAAAGCCTCAAATTCTCCTCGTAGAATTTGGAGGCTAACTTTCTTGACTTTTTCCACTCTACTATGAGCGGTTTTCAGAACATCCCATGTTTGCTTGGATGTGGTTGCATTAGCAACCTTCTGTAACATAGCATCATCCAAGCATTGATGGATGAGTGAAAGAGCCTTTTAATCCTTCTTCTTTGTGGCTTGCAAGACTTCCTTTTGAGCTTGACTTAAGGAAACTTTATCTTGCGGTGTTGTGTAACCAATTGTTACAATTTCTCATAAGTCTTGAGATCCAAGAATTGCCTTCATGCGGATAAACCAATTTTCATAGTTATCTTTGGTGAATCGAGACATTTGAAATGGAAGAACTCTTTCTATTAACTCATATTCAAATGATTGTATTACATGGGATATATATAGACTCTCAAATAGAAGACATGACATACAAAATAGCCTCACTACATAATGTAATAATACAAATAATAAAGATTACACTCCTCCATTAGTTGGAGAATTAAAATACCACAATTATTTTGTTCCCTACTAATACCAAATTAATGACCCACTAATACAAAAACTAAGTATATAAAAATAACTCTTAAAACATGAAAAGCCATACTTAATATTATTTTTTCAACAGTACGTACAAAATTAAAGCTAATCAAAGTCTGAATACTCTAGATTCCTTCTGCTGTGGAGCCAACCAAATTGGGTTTCTTGGACTTGTTCTGAAGTTGAAGTGGCTGGACAGAACCCCCACATTGCTTGCTATAATGAGCACTAAACAACACCTGATATAGCTACAGGCAGCTAATTTGGATTGACCAGGTTTTTTTTGGGGGGGTTAACTTGCTTTTTTTCCCCTATGTTTTATAACTGTGCAAGGGTTTGAGTANTTCTGCTGTGGAGCCAACCAAATTGGGTTTCTTGGACTTGTTCTGAAGTTGAAGTGGGTGGACAGAACCCCCACATTGCTTGCTATAATGAACACTAAACAACACCTGATATAGCTACAGGCAGCTAATTTGGATTGACCAGGTTTTTTTTGGGGGGGGGGTTAACTTGCTTTTTTTCCCCTATGTTTTATAACTGTGCAAGGGTTTGAGTATGTGGGGGTGTTGAAGTCATCTGGCACCCTCTCCAGCCTTAAACCCTTCTCTCTTCTTGTAAATTATGTAGCCTCTTGCAACCTGTTTGGAGGCTTTACACTTTGTTTGTTACTTCTGGATACTTTTGAGTAATGTAATTAGGGTCTAAAAAATTGACCTAATTTACTGACATAACGGTATATTGAGTCCCAACAAAAAAGTCCAAATATTGAGTCATGTCACTAGATCAATAAATTAGGTCAATTTTTTAGATCTTAATAACATTATTCGAATATTTTATATCCTCACTTATGAATGAAATGACTGACTGTTCAAAAAAAATATAAAAAAAAAGGACTGAACTGCTCAAAAAAAAAAAAAAAGACCAATAAACTATTGCACAAAGTTAATATACCCCTCATCCTATTATACTTTTGTCTAGTTATAGTTTTGTTATCTTGGTCAATTCTTCATTTANCAAAAAAAATATAAAAAAAAAGGACTGAACTGTTCGAAAAAAAAAAAAGACCAATAAACTATTGCACAAAGTTAATATACCCCTCATCCTATTATACTTTTGTCTAGTTATAGTTTTGTTATCTTGGTCAATTATTCTTTNATTTACTGACATAACGGTATATTGAGTCCCAACAAAAAAGTCCAAATATTGAGTCATATCACTAGATCAATAAANATTTACTGACATAACGGTATATTGAGTCCCAACAAAAAAGTCCAAATATTGAGTCATGTCACTAGATCAATAAATTAGGTCAATTTTTTAGATCTTAATAACATTATTCGAATATTTTATATCCTCACTTATGAATGAAATGACTGACTGTTCAAAAAAAATATAAAAAAAAAGGACTGAACTGCTCAAAAAAAAAAAAAAAGACCAATAAACTATTGCACAAAGTTAATATACCCCTCATCCTATTATACTTTTGTCTAGTTATAGTTTTGTTATCTTGGTCAATTATTCTTTTATATATATATATATTCAGATGCACATCATTAAGGCGAAGACCTAGTTGGATTGATGTGATATTGCACATAAAACTCCTCTACTTCAAATCTGTTTTAGTTTACGACACTGTTATGAGTGAATTTCTAACATATAAACTTTTTGGAAATCATAAGAGATAGGAGATATTTTGGGAGGTTGTGGTTGTAAAAGGAAGAAAATTTATGATATAATAAAGTGCAATGCATGTCATTTTCTATTTTCCTAAGCAATCAGACACCTGCGATATCTATATTTATATTTCAGTCTTATCATGCCATGGCTAAAGTCAATTTCTGATTAGGATATTANAATAAAGTGCAATGCATGTCATTTTCTATTTTCCTAAGCAATCAGACACCTGCGATATCTATATTTATATTTCAGTCTTATCATGCCATGGCTAAAGTCAATTTCTGATAAGGATATTAACTCTAGCTCCCAGTGTGTGTGTGTGTGTGTGTGAGAGAGAGAGAGAGAGAGAGAGAGAGAGATTGGAGGACATGATCAACAACATCCAACCTAAGGAAACAAATCCTGACTCAAATCAAAGAGAAACATAAGAATTTCTGGTGGGGGCATGAACAGGACCTCCGCTGCACATCGCTTTTCCTCCTATTGTCTTTAGAACCTGACAATTTGCACCTGCTCTTTGCTTCTTTTGCACGTCTAACAGAAGATTGATGTTTGATGGATTCTGAAATACCACTGTTGCATCCTTCATCTGTAGAACCCGTGTTGCAAAAAAAAAAAAAATTCTGCAGAACCCAGCAAAAGCTCAGAAACGCCATGTTCAACAGCCCATATATCCAACAGTGAAGAGCTCAAGAAAAGTGCAAACCGCATTATTGTTTTATTTTATTTTATCATTTTAAGATCAATGGCCATAAATAAATCAATACAAAATATACAGTTAGAATCAATTTCTTGGTATGGTATCTGGATTTTTGTGTGGGTACTATAGCTTATCCTATCATTAAATTCTAGGTTTTTCATGGGTCAGTCCTAAATTCACTCAACCACGAATCTTTCATTTAACATTTTGTATGTTTTTTTCCCCGGAAAAGGTAAATAATTGTATGCTATATACATTCATTATGTGGTGACCAAATCATAACTCTTGGTCAAGTATGTGATTGGCTTTTCTGGTGTGGAGGTCACGGACACGGGGAATCCCTAGGTGCACCACGGTCTGGCGAGACATAGCTATATATGATAGCAACAAGCGTGGTGAGAATCATACTTTATAAAAGATTTTTTGGTTATTATTACGCACAATTTTAGGATAAATTATCCTTTTAAAAGTTATTGATCCCTCAATATACCCAAAATTTTTATTCAGAAAAAACAAAAAAAAAAAAAAAAACTTTTTTGTTCTAATTTGTGGCTGTGTCGAAATTACAAAGTGAGTGGAATAATGATGGAGTCCAAGATGTTAAAGGGGAAGACTAGTAAAAATATCATGCAGGTACCAATAAGGTTGTTTGATACCCAATTTATTAATATAATTTATTTATCTAATTCACTATGACAATTGATATATTAATATTAAAGTCATTTTTTAGCTAACCACAAAAAGTTGGATCAGTAAATAATACATTGATCCATACAATATTACTCCACATGTACAAATGTGCATTAAAAATTCAAGGTGGATGTTGGGTTAGATAATATATATATATTCCTTTGTCGATTTACAAATTTCATCATGACATTTTTTTATTATTTTATTGTTTTATATTATCTTAATATTTTTATAATTAATGACAATAAATAATTTAAATCAAAATTTAAGATCTCCCATGAACAAGTAGATAAAAAAATCAAGGGGTAAAAGCAGTATAGATTGCTACAATGGCTTCCACTGAAATACACAGGAAGTACTTGGTGAGATGATCAGATCCCACTAAGATTTCTTTCACCAAAATTCCGACAGTACATGAATCCAAGGGGATCCTTTCAAGATCTCCAGAAAGTTAGCCGATCGATAGGACAATTTGAATGGAACCTCAGAACTAGAACAAATCCACACACACACACAAACATGNCAGTATAGATTGCTACAATGGCTTCCACTGAAATACACAGGAAGTACTTGGTGAGATGATCAGATCCCACTAAGATTTCTTTCACCAAAATTCCGACAGTACATGAATCCAAGGGGATCCTTTCAAGATCTCCAGAAAGTTAGCCGATCGATATGACAATTTGAATGGAACCTCAGAACTAGAACAGATCCACACACACACACAAACATGGAGAGAGAGAGACAGAGAGAGAGAGAGCACCCCCACTTGCACGGAAACACAGTACTAGCAAACTCAAACCCACACGTACTTGACTGTTACATGAACAAAGAAATGTTGGTAATGTGTTCTTCTAATGTAAATCAAAACCCTAAACCTAATGCTTTTGGAGTTACTCGATTGGTTAATTTATCTGGCCAGGGCACTTCATTATGTTTTTAAAGTAAGAAATGCTTCTATTAACACTGAAGGAGCTTCATCATTATCAGTATCATTAATACCATCACATGTAATTAATAATTTAATNTGTTCTTCTAATGTAAATCAAAACCCTAAACCTAATGCTTTTGGAGTTACTCGATTGGTTAATTTATCTGGCCAGGGCACTTCATTATGTTTTTAAAGTAAGAAATGCTTCTATTAACACTGAAGGAGCTTCATCATTATCAGTATCATTAATACCATCACATGTAATTAATGATTTAATAGTTTAAAAAAAACATACAGCAATATGAGAGAGAGAGAGAGAGGATGATAGGATGATACTACTGTGTCTGGGAAATAGAATTATGATGATAGAATAGTATGAATTAGGNGAGAGAGAGAGAGAGAGAGAGAGAGAGAGAGGATGATAGGATGATACTACTGTGTCTGGGAAATAGAATTATGATGATAGAATAGTATGAATTAGGATGATAGAATAGTATGAAAAGCTGAAAGTTCTTCCCCGTGAGAACATTTTTATGGACCCAAGGAGAGTTTTAACTGTTGCTTACTATTCTACTTCTAGGTAAAAGGAAGTATAGCTGTCTGGGGCAAAGCTGAGGTAACACAAGCCGATTTAAGATAACAAACTCACACAAATATCTACTTTACAAAATGTCATTTGGATCTAATTTGCTAACATAGTCCTAACAAATACTAGATTGTTGTCAATTTAATAATTATAAATGACTAGGTCAGCAAATTAAATCAAAATAACATTGATCTTTTGTTTAAAAAGAAAGAAAACTTCAAAAATGGAAAAAATGGATATCTTGGTAAAAATTNCTAACAAATACTAGATTGTTGTCAATTTAATAATTATAAATGACTAGGTCAGCAAATAAAATCAAAATAACATTGATCTTTTGTTTAAAAAGAAAGAAAACTTCAAAAATGGAAAAAATGGATATCTTGGTAAAAATTTGACTGCAAGCAGACACTCATTCAAAGCTGCAATGATGTTTCTTTGCTCTGTTGGTTCATATATGAAGACTTTGACAAACAGCTTTCTGCACTGTTCTCCTTAGTCATGAACTTGTCTTCTTAGACAAAGGAGGATCAGTCTAATGAGAAACCCAATACCGGTTTTCGGATTCATTGCATGAGCCTCCCTTCACTATAGGGTTTTTTGGAATATATGCCAGAAATGACTTTAACAAATTGTCTGAGGAATTAAGTAGCGGTCTTCAAGAACAAGCAGCAACTTAAATTGAGAACTTGTAATGGAGCAGCAAGCGGTAGACTTAGGCTAGGGAATACTCTTTACAATTAAATAAATAATTGCTTTTATTCTAAAGCTTAAACAATCCAAGAGATTAGGGCACTTCACATGGCCATTCTCTAGGGTTGCACTCATGATATATAAGATCAAGTAGCCATAGACATATCCCATGCTATATCTAGCATGATAGGTTCTAGAGACACAATTGTTTTCCAGATTAATAGGACTTACTGGTCTAGCTAGAAGAGGCCATCTGAGGCTAGCCCCAAACCACAAGCAAATATAATTGAATATTGCTATTAGGATCTAAAATTTGACTTTATTTACTGATTTAATGATGTATGATAGATGATATGGATCAAAAACGTTATTCTTAGTACGACGCTTAGACATATTCGTTCAAACCATATCACTTGACACCATTAGTTCAGCGAATTCAGTCGGATTTTAAGTTGTCTCAATAGTATTACCCAATATAATGTGATAGCATACCACAAGAGAACTTCTGCTGGTGCTTTCCCAAGAGAGAGACACAGTCATAGGGAATGTGGGTGTCCTCCAAAGTCATATGTTTCTTTCTCCCCCTCCTCCATGAATATCCCCAGAAGGGTTCTCACTCCATGGAAGAGGATAGGGAAAGGGGAAAGAAGTTGTTTGATACAAACCTCCTCCTTCATTCCCCATTCTTCTACTGAACTCAACCGGCCTCAGGGGAGGAGCTATCGGATGAACTGAACTCACTCCCGGCTGTGCAGGCAACGCAGTCGGAATCTCATTGTAAGCATAGCGAATCAAGTCGGCATTTGCTTCGTCGAGCTCCTTTTCAAGCCTCTCAACCTGTCTTTGGAGGAAGGTGATGGCACCAACGCAACCGTACACCGGATCCCTCACTCGTGCCTCTGCTTCATATGCAAGAGAGTTCACTGCATCCTCTCTTTGATGAGGAAGAAGCTCATTGAGGAGCTTAGTTACATTGCTTGCACCGAAGATCTTGTGGACATTGACGAATTTCTGGGGCTCCTCTGGTGGAAAGTATGGTGCAAAGATGCAACCTGGCATGCATTTCCTCCTCAAGAACTTGCAAGCAGCGCAGGGAGGGTTGTATGAGCTCGATGAGGCCATTTTATCTGAACCAAGAGAATACAAGCAGCCACATTTAACATTTTATTTACGTAAGATTTCTTCAATTTGAACTATACTATATGATCTTCTTCCGTTGGTTCTTTGTAGAGAGAGTCTGATTTATTGAAGAAAAAATGCCTCATTGACGATTAAACACTCCACAAATTAAGATGGTTCTAAGAAATATTTTCTTCTCCTCCTTGTTTTCCTTATTCCATTTATAATCTTTCTCTTCTCCTCTCTTTTATTGTTGTTTTTCGCAGATTTATCGGTTTGGTCCTGCGTGTGAAGTTCATCAAGGGAATTTCGAGCAGTTGATGGACAATTACTCCAACCACTGTGAGTTACCCAATTGTCAGAAAAAAGACTACTAAAGCTCCGATTTCCAGAACCCCTGGTCTCTCTCTCTCTCTCTCATACACATACACCGTCTCACAAACAACACATTCATACTTGCCTGATTCTGGAGACGATTTATCTCTTGTTGGTTCCATTTCCATAACTACTTTCTGTTTTTTGCATTGTCCGCTATTTTCTTTGCTTAATTGTAATATTATTAAGTTCACAATCCACCAGGTAGCTCTGCATGATCTCTTTAATCTGGTTTCTAATTTTGTTTTCTATCTTATTCTTTCCTTTCCCACCCTTTCTTTCACCATATGTTTGGACTGTCAGATTTGGAAGATTTTAGTTGCATCAGTTATTATATGGTAATGATTTCCTTCATCTGGAATGATCAGCTCAATATGGGATCCGACTGGTGTAATCACCCATAATTATGTTTTCACAATTAGGGTAAGAGTGCATGAACATCTGTTGTTTTACCTACAAAATCCACATACAGGAAAACCCTAAATCCAAAACTGTAACTCAGAGGATATAGTATCACTGCACTCCTTACCTTTCCCAAAGAAACAAAAGCCAGAAAGAGGAAATTATCATTGAAAAGCAATAAAGAAGCTCCATGAATTACCTGTTTTTAAAGGTTTTTTTGATCTGATGAACAAAAAGGACAGTACCTTTTTCCTTGTGGGAGCTCTTTCTGGAATCTTTGCTTCTTCAAGGATGATATGCTGTAGTCAAATGAGAGATATGAACTTCACAGATTCATTGCTGGAAGTGAGTGCTCAAAGAAGAAACCCTAATTGAGGGCGGAGAGAGAGAGAGAGAGGGAGAGAGAGAAANTGCTGGAAGTGAGTGCTCAAAGAAGAAACCCTAATTGAGGGCGGAGAGAGAGAGAGACAGGGAGAGAGAGAGAGAGGNTTCACAGATTCATTGCTGGAAGTGAGTGCTCAAAGAAGAAACCCTAATTGAGGGCGGAGAGAGAGAGAGAGAGGGAGAGAGAGAAAGAGAGAGAGAGAGAACTTGCAAGTTCAGTGGCAAAAAGTAATGGGAGGAGAAGGAAGGCAGGCAAAGAGCATTGAGTGGATGGAGAAGGAATGAAGGCAAAAGACAAAGGTAATAAATTGGGGGGTACACTAAAAAAGATGACTATGACACTGCATCTAATAATACTATCATGGCTGTGGAGATGTCCCCCATTTTTCCTTCTTCACTGTTGCTCTTTGCCTCCTTGACATGAACAGGGAGACGCCTGTGAAAACAATTTATTATTTTTTTTTTCAGTCCAATGAATTACAAGGTTAAATGTTTGACTTGTATTCTCTATAACATCGTATTGTTATACCCAAAAACTTTTTCTGGTGTTATAAATTTATAATAAAGCAAAAGAAGTTACTTGCATCCAATATTAATTGGAATCTGATAAAAACTTAAATGAACAGTTAACCAATTTCAGAAAGATTTAAGGAGGGGAAAAAAATTAAAAGGAGTTTCCTGCATGTCTCTGCTCGACAAGTACAGAAGGTCATAGCACTCATCTTACAAAGGTTTTATTCTGTAATGGGGCTTCTTATGGACCTCTATAAATCAGTGTGAACCTGTAAGTGATGATGATGAATATTAAGGAAGGGTTGACATTAATTTTAGGGTATTGGTCATAAAAGATGAGCTGGTAACTGAATATATTATCCCAAAGGTATTGGTGATGCTGGACATTAACTTGTTATTGGAATTGTATCTATCTTTACAATTTCGATGATGCTACTTCTAGCTAATTTATTAATATAATCAATTTATTTAGGCCAAATCGATCATTAATCCAACCAAACTAAGTTATAAATTAAGTCAACAAACTCGTAGAATAAATTTGGTATAAGTAGTATTACTCTTTTAATTACATGGATGGAAACTGTGCAACAAAGTATCATTCTTGATATTTGGATTTCTACCATTAATCTTGCTTTGATTTAATGCTAGATATACAATATTCTAGTGCTGGTTTCCTCAGATGCATGGTGGCTTCAAGCTGACTGCAGAAGGATGGTACATTTTCTAGTAAATTGCCTAATCATTTGAGAGGGTGATTCATGTTATCCACCAGTACAAAATTGTTTTCGTTTTTTTTTTCAACTACTCAGATTAAAAAAATTATTTGAAATTGGCTGCACTAAAGTGCTGTTTTGCTATAGTTTCTGAAAAAAATTCAATCTGAGAAAAGGAAAAAAAATGGCTTTAGCCTTCAAGAGACTTCACTAGATTCTAACTAAGCACATAAAATCCAAGAGTAATTAATCCATACATTTCCCCTTCCCAAGAAGAAGATAATGAAAGCCTATCCCAGAGTTGTCAATGAAAACTCAACCATATCGGTTTGCCATAAGAGCAGATCAACAGAGCCATATCTCAAATTGTTTATATAGATGGCTAATAACATTAACCCCAAGGAAAATGCTAATTGTCAAATTATTTCCAACAGCTTTTGAAACGTTCAATCTTTATAACCAACTTTTTTTTTCTCCCTTTTCAGGAATTTTGGAAGCCGGGTGTTCTCATTTTTCNCATTAACCCCAAGGAAAATGCTAATTGTCAAATTATTTCCAACAGCTTTTGAAACGTACAATCTTTATAACCAACTTTTTTTTTCTCCCTTTTCAGGAATTTTGGAAGCCGGGTGTTCTCATTTTTTACAAAAATGTCACTTGAATACTTAAATATCATTTGTTACGATGTGGAGAGATATACTGAATCACACGTACTTCCAAATTAATTTTCTATTATTCAATACCCTTTTTCGGGGTTTGGGGTTATTTAAAAGTAACATGAAACCTAGAACATGGTTCACATGAATGTGAAAAAAGTATTTTTATTGTCTCTAAAATTTTCATTTACATTAATTTATATGCCTAGATTGAAAATAGTTGCTTTAATTCTTTATACAGCACAAGAGGGGACGAACTAAACCCTGAAAATTCCAGTTATGTTCTTCCCTAGTTGTTAATTTATTGTATTTTTCCATTTTAGGGTTATGACCACTAAAAGCTAATACACCCTCCCATCTCTGTAGTCTGATGGGCACTATTTTTTATTTAAGGGGTATTTGTCCTTTTGTCGACCTCATAGATAGGGAAAGGCGGGGGGGACTGCCATCTTGTCACGCCTGCGGATATCTATACTAATTTCCATGTGGGTCAGGTTACAGGCATAGGGTTGATGAGACTAACTTAGCTAGCCATCCAAGATGTTTAATAGATAGAAATGGAGCATGGCTCTGCTGATTAGAAAGGGGCTTACCATTAGATACTTAATTTGCTACCTTTGATATGTACAATTTAATTCATTGATTATTTCATTTTCACCATCCAACGATTGAATTCCACTGAAAAGTATTTGAGACTACTTCAACAAACAAAGCTTGAAGTTAGCTGGAAAGGATAGGTTTTCTATATATTAGTGAGGTCAATATTCAAATAGCTAAATGAATTTTGAATCAATAAGGTTGCTGATCTGAAGCTAAAGTACAACTCCATATATAATTAGTTCTCGTCGAATATTGTCTATATTCATTTTATCAAGAGGATATCTTAAGAGTTGAACCATGATAAACTCTCTCATTTTAGTGTCTGATTAATGTAGCAAATGCACAAGGAATGTCCCCTATCCATGTGTGCTATGGACAACCTTTAGCCTCTGGTGGTAAGTTTTTAGTAGTGTACTCTATCCATGAGTGTTGAACTAAGTTGCAAAGTGCTAGCATTGGGTTCAAAGATGTAATATCAGTGCTGAACTATAATCACGTAATGCTCAATTTCACAGATGTGCGGTCCACATTGATTTCTCTCATCGTTCAATTTCAAGCGGGCAAACATGTGAGAGAGACGTTGGTCGACTAGTTTAGTTGAAAACCTTTTCCTTAAACCTTATGAACATGAATCGGAAAACGCTTGTTGAAATTAAGACTCTGGCATACATCCAAATTGTTCTTCTTTTAAGCGACACAGTCCGTGGTTTTGAATGATTTTCTTCAACAAAATTTGTTTCGTTTGGGCAATCTAAATTTTGATTAGGAGCACAGGGTAAACAATAAGAACCAGACCAAGTGGTGCCACGGGACAGATAGGGTATGAATCCTTAAATGGTTCAAGACTCTGGCAGATGAGAAGAGGCCATTAGGGGTAAGGATCCATCTGATAGAGTCATCCTTACTAGGATAGGACCCAATTGTTTGCTCCTCAGTTGGGTTATGAATGCATCCAATGCAGGCTATCTAACAAATCCCACAATCACTTGTTCTTTGAATGTTAGTACTCCCACCATATCTGGTCCTATTTAATGCAATTGTGTGGAGGCATTTGAGATAGGGGTACCTGCCAACAAGTTTTGGTATATGCAACTGAGAAATGGAAGGGCAAATCTCAGCGCTTAGAGTGCTTTAGAAGCTCAGTCTACAGATGATTGTCTACTATAACTGGATGGAAAGACAATCCAGGCTACACCAACAAATCTGTGGGTCACCTGGAACCAGGAACAAGTCTACCAGAGACTGGTTCGTGTATGGCAGCTCCCCAGCTCCGGCCTTGCATAACATTTTGTTGATCTTTGATCTTGTATCCATGGTGTAAGGACTATTCTCGGGCACAGAATCAGGATTTTATATTGAACCATTTCTCGATTTGTAAGGATTTTATATTGAGGGGGTCAATAATGATATATATAAAAGTTTAATTCCATGAGATTATTTAATGGTCATTATTAATGATACTTTTTTATTTATAAAGAACCTATTAAATTTAATTTTTATACCATGCCATCGAAAAAATTAATTTTAAACACAAAATTCAAAAATTGGATCACACCATCATAAAAATTCATTTGTGACAATATTATCGTCCTCTTTTTTTTTCTTGTTTATAATATAACTTTATGTCTATAAATAAGTTATGGTCACCAATAATAATTTCATATGATACCATAATAAAAATGAATTATAAGTCAACAAACTACTTTTGATATAAAACATATTTGTTCCTATTTTTTTTCAAATACAGTCATCAAATTAATCCAACAAGCGTTTTCGTAAGTACAACCAACACGCATTCATTTGATTATATCCTAAATAATTACTAAATTTATTATGTCATTGATCTTTTTGAATACACTAAGTGAGGTAATTACACATTAAGTGTTTTGAAATGTTAGAGATTAACAATAATTTTTTAAAAAAATATGTGGGTAACAATGAAAAATTTTAAAATTTAAGGGCCTTACTTATAGTTCCATCACTGGCTATTCTATATGGGGTACCTAGAACATTTCTTGGCACCCCATGCATAATATGTCTTCTTTTGTTTTACACTAAGCCCTCGCCTAGGAGTGCTTTGTTTGTTTTCTTTTAGTGTTACTAATTAATCCAAATTCAAATTTAAAACTCATGTCATTAACCCAAGATCTCAGCATCACAATTCCATTGTCTAAATTGCAGAGTAAATGAACTTCTAAATGCGGTATTTTGTTAGTGACCTATTAATAATACATAGAGTTAATGATATTTTATAACTAATTGATTGAGCAGCAGTTCAAAAACTAACTAAAAATGAATATTTACTATTTGATCTATATGCGGACATAAGAAGTCCAACTAGAGCAATACTGGAAATGGCAATCCATAAATGTATCTCTTCTGTTGTTTTTACATTAATGAAACTCATTTACCTTCCACAAAAAAAAAAAAAAAAAA